>LR749495.1:6090935-6133771 GCA_902729485.2 Mus minutoides | reverse complement strand
TGTATCTTGGGTATTCTAGGTTTCTGGGCTAATATCCACTTATCAGTGAGTACATGTTATGTGAGTTCTTTTGTGATTGGGTTACCTCACTCAGGATGATACCCTCCAGATCCATCCATTTGCCTAGGAATTTCATATATTCATTGTTTTTAATAGCTGAGTAGTACTCCATTGTGTAAATGTACCAAATTTTTTGTATTCATTCCTCTGTTGAGGGACATCTGGGTTCTTTCCAGCTTCTGGCTATTATGAATAAGGCTGCTATGAACATAGTGGAACATGTGTCCTTCTTACCTGATGGTACATCTTCTGGATATATGCCCAGGAGAAGTATTGCTGGATCTTCCAGTAGTACTATGTCCAATTTTCTGAGGAACTGCCAGACTGATTTCCAGAGTGGAAATCTTAATCAGTTCTGGGAATATCATAAGCAGCGGAATGGTGACAGTAGTTATTCTATGATTATTTGTTTTGAATACTCAGACAAACACAGGAATGAAAGGTCCTCTCTAGGAGTTCCTGAAATAGCCCATACCAGAAACGTACTATATTTCCTTTCTCTTGTTCCTAGTATATACATGAGGAAACAGGAGGCTGGAATTAAGTCTATTTTGGAAGCACCCTCACCAGTACACCCGGAGGTGTATCTCCCTCATGATTCAAAATCTAATCACCTTGGCAATGAAGATGCTGCACCATCACAGGTCTACTTCTTGTCAACTTGACCCTCAAGCACATCCTTCAGGCTTAAACTGTCCCATTCCATCCCTGGTCCCTTACAGTCCTGTGTGGCATGGAGGGACACAGAGGAAAAACTTTCTTCTAATGACCTTTCCCACGGTGGGTCCTCAATGATGGGTACCTATAAGAACAACCACTGAGAGTTAGAAATGGCCTAATTTGGGTGTTTCTGCCCTGTTTTCCTCAGAGCAAACCCAGCATCAAGGGAAGTTAACCTAAATAGGGTACCCATGGGCTGTGCTGAGTCCTCGGTCTTCCCTCTAAATCTTGGGGCCATTTGTTGCCTGCATTGGAGAGAGGCAGGGGAAGGAAGGGTGGAACAGACTTCTTGAAGGAGCCAATTTTTCAATTTAGAGTTAACCAGTGGCTTCACATTCAACACACATAAGAAAGAACAAGGAAAAAAAAATCTTGAAAAGGCAGGGAAAAAAGACCCAGCTTGAACATCTGTGGGATTTAGTCTGCTCAGCACTATTTCTTTTGGGTAAATGCTGATCATTTTCTATTTGGGTCTCTCTCTCTCTCTCTCTCTCTCTCTCTCTCTCTCTCTCTCTCTCTCTGTGTGTGTGTGTGTGTGTGTGTGTGTGTGTGTGTTTTCAGGGAGTTATGGATAGATCCCATCAAGCTGTGTCCCAGGAATGAGGCTAATTTAAAATTTTTTTCTTTTTATACTTTATTTTATATGTACGGGTGTTTTGCCTGCATGAATGCACATACCTGCAGAAGACAGCAAAGGTTGTTGGATCCCATAAAAATGTGAGTTACAGACTGTTGTGAGCTGCTCTGTGGCATCCTGGGAATCAAACCCAGGGCCTCTGAAAAGGCAGCAGGACCCTTAACTGCCGAGCCATCTCTCCAGCTCTTTGGAGTTATTCTTATCATCTAAGGCTTTCCTCTCTGTCTCTTCTAGTATAGTGCTGAGTCTGGGATTGAGCACATGAGTTTTAAAACTAGAAAAACAGAAAGCACAAGAGGTGGAGTGCTGATCAGTTTGTGGCCCTTGCTTACCCCAAAGCCATCAAAAGATTACCTGTATATTCATCAGCAGGCGGAGGAGGCTGAATATGGAAGACAGCTTTGTGACCATTGATGATCCCTCTATTTGAAACAGAATGGATGATCTTGAAAGCTGGAGTAACAATGTCATGGCTCTATGAAGGCAGGTACTCAGGAAAAGGAGACCAGTGACTTCTTTCTAACTTCCCCCCAGTTCCCCCTTTTTCCCCTCACAAATTCATTCACAGATATCATTTCCTTCACACAAGACTCATGAGTGGCATCCTAAAGGTATAAAACTCCCTAAATGTGGTCCCCAGGCGAGCAGCATCAGCCTCTCTGGAGAAGGCATATGCTGGAATTATCAGCTCTCAGGAGCCTCACCATCCTCATGCCTAAGTGTACCGTAGCTGCCCTCCCAGAACCTGCAGATCTGAGGCTGGCTCAGCTGCTTCACCATGCTCCCCAGGCAGATGTGATGGAGTTGAATCCAGGAGCCTCTGGTGTGAACACTGGGGACTCCTTAACACTTGGGAGGAGAACCAATATCATGATATAAATTAAAATATAAACAACCACATCAATTCTAAAAATAATCAGAATAATATGATTGAATTATTTGCTCTGTAGAAGAATCTGTGTTTTCTAAAGCTATTTCTGCAAGTGGTATACATTACAATACGGTGTAACTGATCCATCAAACGGCTTAGTTAACTTCCAAAGGAGAACTCTAATTTTTCATATGATATGGAAACGGAGAGGACCCTGGGGAAGTCTACTAGGGGTAGAGGATGCAGCATTAACCAAATCAAAATGCCATAGTGAAGCCCAATACTGTGGAGACTAATAAGATATAACACAATTAAATTAAAGAAATAGTTTGCATGAGTGGAGTGGATCCTGCTAGTTTAATGAGACTCAGGTCTGAGCTATTTAGGGAACTAAAATTGCTTCAAATGACACAAGCAAAACACTAATTGGACATAGTAGTTTATTATTATTTCTAAAGATAATGAGCACAAAGTCTGGAGAAGTATATATTTCAACTAGGGGACCTAGGGGAAGTTGTAGGGGGTCAAAGGTGGTTAGATGTGATCATGTATTTCAGTGTATGCAGATATGAAATCCTCATAGAACAATTTTAATTGCTTTCAATAGTTAAAAGCAAATTACAGAATATGCAATTATTATTTCATTATTAAAACCTGAGTATGTTTTCCAACCCTACTGTCCTCATGTATACTCAACAAACCCTGAAGCAGCACATACACACAGCCAAGACTATGCATATCCAGAGATGAGCTTTTTCTTATATTCTTATTAAATTATTTTATTTACTTACGTTCCAAAGGTTGCTCCCCTTCCTGGTCCTCCTTCCCAGAGTTATTCACTGCATCCCCTATCCCCTCCACTTCTGAGAGGGTGCTCCCCTACCCACCTCCACCTCACACCCATCAGCATCCCTTTTTCCTGGGGCATCAATTTTCCAAGGAGATGAGGTTTTTAGATTCTCTTCCTTTATTCTATGCATTTTCATATTCAAGATCTCACAATCTGCAGCTGAAAAGACAGAACTTTTTTTTTTTAAGTCAAACACTACTAAGACTCATTACGTACTGGATGCTGGTGATGACTTCCTGCTGGTTTCCAAGAGAAAAAACAACGGTGTGACTGGTTCCCAGTACACAGAGCAGAAATGCTGTTCCTTCTAAGACAATAGGGATACCAGCCTACTGCCAGGGAGCTCTTTCTTGGAGGTCTCATCATCAGGACAGGCAAAGGGATACCTGTCATGGATGATAGACTATCTAAAGCAGTGGTTCTCAACCTGTAGGTTGTGACCCTCTCAGAGGTTCCAATCGAATATGGGGCCTAGCAGATACTTACATTATGATTCATAAGAGTATGAAAATTACAGCTATGAAGTAACAACAATATAATTCTATGTTTGGGGGTCACCACAACATGAGAAGCTCTTTTACAGAGTGGCAGCATTAGGAAGTGTCTCAGTCAGGGTTTCTATTCCTGGACAAAACATCATGACCAAGAAACAGGTTGGGGAGGAAAGGGTTTATTCAGCTTACACTTCCACACTGCTGTTCATCACCAAGGAAGTCAGAACTGGAACTCAAGCAGGTCAGGAAGCAGGAGCTGATGCAGAGGCCATGGAGGGGTGTTCTTTTCTGGCTTGCTTCCCCTGGCTTGCTCAGCCTGCTCTCTTATAGAACCAAGACTACCAACCCAGAGATGGCACCACCCACAAGGGGCCCGCCCCTTTGACCACTAATTGAGAAAATGCCTCACAGCTGGATCTCGTGGAGGCATTTCCCCAACTGAAGCTCCTTTCTCTGTGATAACTCCAGCCTGTGTCAAGTTGACACAAAACTATCCAGTACAGGAAGGTTGAAAACTAGTATTCTAAAGGGTCCTATGAAGAAGAACTACCCACTAACACACACTATTGCTTAACCAAGGCTCTCTCAGAGAAAGGAATTCTACTAGTCATATTGCTTATTGTCCTGATAAAATATATGACCAAATCCAATTAAAGTAGGAAGGATTTACTCTACCTTATGATGTATGGGAATATTGACTATCATGGCAAGAAAAGCATGGCGGATGGCATAACCATGTATGGTAGCAAAAGCTCTGTGTGTGACTTGTTTGCATCTTAGCAGACACAGAAGTAGGGCTGAGCCTACCATAGTAGGCCCACCATAGTAGACTCCTGCTACCTTCCCAATCTCATCTCTTAAAAATTCTACCGTCTCCCCAAACAGCACCACCATCTGGGGACCAAATGTTCAAACATCTGGGCCTATCTGGGCACATATCACATACCACAGTGGTCTTTAAAGACCTGCAATAACGTTGATGGAAAATACTAGGGATGGAAATGCTTCCTGAGGTTGTACATCATCAATAGAAGGCACATCTGGATTCATGAGCAATTGACAATCTGAACACTACAATTTTGCCAAAGTACAAACATTAGACACTCAACCCAACCCAGAGAAGTAAATAGGAGACACTGGGTTTTTTTTCCCACCTACACGAGGTTGTGCTTCCCACTGGTACAGTCCAGGTAAAAAAGAAAGATGAAGACTCCTTGTGAATGGTTCCTGGGGCTCTGAATAAGATTGACAGGGACAAGAACCAGAGACAGATGGGATGTTTGGCACAAGAAGGTTAGACACTCCATGGGTGTGTTTCCCATGTTGGGCTGGACTAAGATAAAATCACCTTGAATCACCTCTGCTTTCTGTTCCCTGCAAGTAAAGACCCCACTCCAGGGTTATTTGACTCCCCCCAATCCCTGCCCCAAGCTCCTTGTTCCTCAAATAAATAATGGGGGTGACTGATTTGCAAAGTGCTATTTCGCAGTAAAATGAATATTCCTTAAGCACAGTAAAGGTTCCTGAAGGAAAGGGCGCAGCACCTGGCCACAGGCGGCTTCCCAGAGCACCAGTCAGACTCAAAATTTAACAAGCTGCTCCCAGAACTGATTTCATATTTCTGATCTCTTAAACGTGGCTTAATGAGTTGATATAACTTTAGCTGAAAATTCATTAAAATGTATTCGCTCTAAGTAAATATTTAAATGAATATTGCACACTCCAGGGAAGAGTTGGGGAGGGGGTAGGCTTGTTTAATTATATCTCTGTCTCCTCCCTGGGAACAATCTTAGTTTTCTCCATGTAGGATGATTCTGTTACACACCAGTGTGTCTTCCTGCCTTGGGGAAGCTGCACAGAAACCAACCAAGACTCCAATACAGACCGACAGTATCCAGATAGGAGACTGGGATACTGAGGCTGAAGTTGGGTGTTTTCCAAAAGCTCCATAACCCGGACCTGCAGGGATAATCAGTGGGGACCCAGGGCAAGAGAGAGAGAGAGAGAGAGAGAGAGAGAGAGAGAGAGAGAATGAGAGCAAGTCAAATCATACTGATCAAGCTCCAAAAACTTGTGACAATATAAGCATAAGCAAGAGGAGGATGCAAGGGAGGTGGGGGGGAGCCCAGGAGCTCTCTGAAGGTCAGGTGGCCATCTTCAGCTCCTGGAACCAACGGTCACAGTGTCCTCTTTTCCCATAAACATTCTTACTGTTATGACCACGAATGTTCTCTCAGGATTGTTTATGAAAGCTAGAAAATGTGCACAAGGCCATAGCTAAGGCCATGGCTCCCGGCAGCTCCACATAGTCACACATCCACACCTGTGTTGGGATCCTATGAACTACCAACCCCAACATATTGGCTCCTTACATCTTCCATTATTATTATTATTATTATTATTATTATTATTATTATTATTATTATTAATGATTGCATAATCAAGCAGCTAAGAAGCATCATCCAAATAACAACACTCACAGGAAAAATAAAACCTATTAAAAGCAAACAAGCTTATCCCAGTTTTTGAAGTCCACGACAGAGTTTGGACACCCAAGACAGCAGTGATGCTCATGAGAAAAGTGAGAAGGTGGGTTGGTTTAGGGATCATTTAGAATGTGGAAGTTGATTCTCTTGAAGGTGAGCCTTAGTTAATGGTCTAAAGTGATGGGCGAGGAGGAAAGGATGATTTAGAAACCCCACATTCTTGGAGGGTGCTAAGAGAGTTGGGAAGAAAGCTAACAAGAAAATCCAGCCTTTTAAGCAGAAGTCAGAAGGTGGCATTACCCAAACTGCCTGGAAATCTAAAAATAGAAGTTGAATCATGTGGAGGTTCCTTATGCCTGCAAAGTATGAAATAGTGGGGAGAAAGCCAGAATGTGGGTCAAGACAAAGGGGCCTGGTATGACTTCGAAGTCTTAAGGTGCCAAAAATGATAAAAGAAAGATAAAAAAATTTCCTTCATAATCTGTGCACTGGTGAGAGATGGAAAGGGTGGCATAAGGCTGAGCTTCCAGCATGGTTGAGGTCCTGTGTCTTATTAGGGATCCCGAAAGGAGTGGCCAACAAATAAGATAGACCATCAAGACTGAAGGAATCCTATGCAGATGTGTGAGAGTATCCAGGCCCTAAAACACTGTGAGGTTCTCACCAGGAGAGAATTGTGTCAAGGTATGCAGTGGAAATGTAACTCACAGAAGGGCTTATTTCTTCTCCTTATAAAACTTTCTATCTCTATATAACTTCATAAATAATCAAATATGCTGGGTAGTGATGACACACACCTTTAATCCTAGCATTTGGGGGGCAGAGACAGGTAGATCTCTGGGTTTGAGGCCAGCGTGGTCTACAAAGTAAGTTCCAGGACAACTATGGTTACATGGAGAAACCCTATCACAAAATAAAACAAACAAATAAGTAAGTAAATAAATGATCAAATTCAGTACCTCCCCAAGGAGAAGCATTTAGGTTTTACCAGAAAAGATAATAAAAACCTGTGAGGATATATGACTGTTTTTTTTAGCATTGTCCACATTCTCAAATGCTTAAGATTATATTTGCTTATTTTAAAGTCCTTTTTGTGAACAAAAAAAATGGTTTGTATTTCCTTAAAGCATAATTTCATCTTACTTGAAAAGAAATATCTAAAGCAAAAAATAAAAAATAAAGAAAAGAAAAATAAATACATGGAAATTTGACAGACATTTAAAAATAAGGACTTCTTAGATCTTATATTGAACGTGTAGCAAGTGGTTTATT
This sequence comes from Mus minutoides, assembly GCA_902729485.2. Taxonomy (NCBI): domain Eukaryota; kingdom Metazoa; phylum Chordata; class Mammalia; order Rodentia; family Muridae; genus Mus; species Mus minutoides. Next base: position 6,126,381 of record LR749495.1, on the reverse strand, counting down.
TCATTGCCTGATTGCTTATATGAATGCTTCATAAACAAAAAATGGAGTGTTCCATCTATACATGATGTGAGAAATCATGAAAAGCCTTTCCTATTGAATTTAAAAGAAAGAAATTTATATAAATAATTATTATTCCCTGTGACCAGCAAAGAGCCCAGGAAACGAAGTCATGAGGAAACCTAGCCAGCTAAATGACAATGGGAACAAGTCTCTGATATGTAGATCTGTTTAATCANAAAAAATGGAGTGTTCCATCTATACATGATGTGAGAAATCATGAAAAGCCTTTCCTATTGAATTTAAAAGAAAGAAATTTATATAAATAATTATTATTCCCTGTGACCAGCAAAGAGCCCAGGAAACGAAGTCATGAGGAAACCTAGCCAGCTAAATGACAATGGGAACAAGTCTCTGATATGTAGATCTGTTTAATCACCAAAGTCTTCGTGGAAAATGCTCCTTATAGTGCTTGCAAACTTTCAGGCAGTGTTTACTCCCATCAGGCTCAGCTTCATGCTAAAGTCATGTGACTCATGAGGAGAGACAAGAAGACATTGACATCATCTACTTGCTAAGATTGATGGATGATGATTGTACCACCATCTAGGACAGACCCCTTTGAAGAATGAAAGATACCCAAACACTCATCTTTGGCAGAGCATAGTGTGATAAATACCTTATACAGAAGCCTAAAAATTGCACCAGCTCAGCTTTCTACCAGTTTCAAGGAAGAGCTATCAGGTCCTTTGAAAGAGCCCAGTATAATAGGAGTCAGGGTCATTCATAGTCTCCTTTCTATAGCTTTTCCATGATGCTCACAGGAAGGGTTGGTAGTAGGACAGGCTTTCTAGAAGTGCACCTGTGCATGACGGGAATGTATATATCATTATGAAGCATATTTGAGTCCCTGATCCACATCCGGATTTTTTCTCCTACACTGAGGAGAGGTCTGATATTCTGGAAAGAGGCAGCAAACCCTCAACTCAGTGAGACTCATAACCAGGTGGCCTTCTGAGAGAGGGTTGGCATGTTTCTTTAGGACAATGGAAGATAACGCCCCAGCTTCTATATTTATGCAGTGACCTCATACTACATTGGGATGAGGAAGGAGATAGAAGATAACAGTGATCGTCTCAGTGAGGTGACAATTGTGCTAGTGACAGCGGTAATGGGCAAAGTCATACAGGGCAAAGAGTTCATGTTGCTGCTTGTTCCAAACACACAGAAAACAGGATGTATAGTGCATGTGCGGGAATGGCTCCAGAGAGACCAGTCACAACAACATGTCTGCCAAGTTCTGACACATAATAAAATGGCTCCCCACAAACAAGTAACAGCAGTGTGCGTGCAACCCCACATTCTAACACGATAAAGCAATGAAGTTTTGCATTCCCAGTGTGATTACAGAGTTCTTGGACCACATCAGAAAATACAATGTCTCAGTGTTACCTGTACACCTAATCATATGGCTCCAAATTCCTCCAGGAGACATTTCTCCTCATGGTACAAGCACTATGCACAGTCCTGCAATCCATTGTCTCTTGTAGCTTCAGTCTTCACCACTGCCCTCTTCTTCAAATCTACTTTTGAAATTGAACCAGATCAATGGACTTGACTATATTTTTAGTAGGCCATGTATTTTGGGGGTGTGGGGGAGGCATGGGTAAAACACTCCAGTAGGGATGATATGAAGAGAATATACTTTCCACCTAGATCTGAGCTGGGTCTTCCCTTCATTTATGCTCACATCTGCTACTCCCTACTTTCAACACGTCTGACCACATGACACCCAGACTCTTTCCTCATTATATACTCCAGGCTACTTCATCTTCTTCAATCTCAGATTTATGCTGGAGGACAAAGATGATCTATCACCTTTGTGAAGGTGAAAGTCATTTAGAGACGCCTGTATTTTCACATTTTATCAGTACCCCAAGCATCGCCAGTTCTTGAGATAGCGGGGAATCCTGAAAGGCTTATTGTTATCATACCTTCATCCTCAGACACTGGAGAAGGTATTGTCTGTCTTTTGTTTTCAAACATGGGCAGCACTCTTATGAGACTTTTCATATTAACATGGCCATTAAGAAGCAACAGAGAATGTGTCTTCTGGAAAAAAATTTCTTCAGGCCCTCTTCACCTATTTACTGTTGAAATAATATTGTGAGATATTAACCTTTACTCACTTTCTATTATTCAATCAGATAGAGGCTGTCTGCTCATTTCCTCAGGAGATTAAAAATAATAAAATAATAAAATAAAGGATAAAAATATCCTGGAAGTCATTAGCTCATATCTGCCAATAAAATTTGGTTGGTATCAACAATCATATCAGCTGACAATTAGAGAGTATTGTTTCTTTGACTGTTGTTCTAAACCTTCCATGTGTGTTAGTTAACTCTTTCGTCTTTGTAACTACCCTATGTGAGCAACACTATTATCCTTCTTGCTTCACAGAAGACAAAGTTCAGGCAAATAGTTATCACACAAGATACCCATTTTTGCATAGCTATTGAATCAGAGCCAGTATATTGCTGTGCACGCACGATACGGATCTGATTTCCATGCATTTAAGTGTCCAACTGCAAGTTACTCAGTCTTCAACACCTCCTGTCTATCACGTCTGAAAAACATACTAATTCTTAGGGCCCTTATTTGCATGGACTTTTCCTGTAGCCTACTGTCAGGAATTCTAAATAGGAATGGAATGGAGAGATGGCTGCTCTTCCAGAGTACTCAGGTTCAATTCCAGCACCCATACAGTGGCTCACAACCATCTGTAATTCCAGTTCTAGGAGATATGATGCCCTTTTCTGACCTCCACAGGCACCAGGCAGGCACGTGATACAAATACATACATGCAGGTAAAACAGCCATGCAAATAAAATAAAAATAAGTGAACTAATAATTTTTAAAAATCACATCCCCCACTTTTAAAATTACTACAATTTAAACATTGTACATACATAAACCTATTTCTAAGTTCCACAAAGGGACTGTTTGAGCTTTGGGCAAAAATCAGCCTTATTTTTGTAACACTGCCTGAGAATAAAGGATTATTTTAGCAGAAAGCTTCCACACAGTTGGCAAGAAAAGCTGTCCTAAAGTCAGTATATATTTTCCCTTTTCCAGTCTCAATTGCATTTACCACCTTTTACATTCCAACATTCTAACTGCATCAGCAAATAGAAGAACATTCTAGAAAGGTCACTTAATTATTGTCCTCATTGACCCGAGAGCTCCTACTATCAGCATCTAGTCTGTTTCCTTTGTGTGGACAGATGAGGGTGAATTAGAAATGGTGCCTTTTCATCAGCAGCTATTCAGAAACAAATCTTTGTATATTGTATATTATTTTTCCTTCCTGAATATTTGCCTGTCACGGTGACTGGGTTAATTCACTATTAAAATATGTTCTCTTCAGCAACCCTGGGCTCCTAAGTAATTTGAGCAGGAAAGAAGCAAAATTCTACAAAGTCTGTGTAGCCGAAACACAGGTTAGGACTAGAGAAAGAGTCATATGTACAGCTATGTGAGAATCAATATACAGTTTTTAGAAAGCTAAGACTACAGGACAACTGTCCTGTGAAAAGGATGCTCTTTGGTAAGGAGGTTTTTTTTTAACGTATTTTAAAATTAATTTAAGGATTTATTTATTTATTTTAGTTGTTTTTGTTTTGTGTGTGTATGTATGTGTGTGTGTGGTATGAGTGTAGGTACACGCAGAGTCCAGAAAAGATCATCAGCTCCCCCGGAACTGGAGTTGCAAGCAGTTGTGAACTGCCCAGTGTGGGTGCTTAGAATTGAACCCAGGTCCTTTGCAAGAGCAGTATATATTCTTAACTGTTGAGCCTTCTTTCCAGTAGTGAAAGCTGCAGTTGTTCTCATATAGAATCTGAAGGACTCAACACTGTGCATGCACAAGACATCACACAAAGTTAATCAATAATAAAGACTGGACCCCAAAATAATAGAGTCTTATCATCAGGAGGTTGCAGGTGATTGTGTTGTTTTTCCAGTATTTAACAATTTGGGGTATGATGATGTCCTACTTCCACACTTAAGAGGAAGGCAAAGGAAAAAAACCCTACAGGTATTGTATGAAGGGCATCTCAACAGCAAAAACAGACAAGCATGAGCCATGGTAGCTAAGCCCTTATGAGACTCACTCCTCTCCCCTGTAGTGTTCCAATTTATCCTCATAGCTGTCATCCTCCTTGTGACAAAGTGGCTGATGAAGGTCCTCATGTGACCTCCCCAAACCTATCTTTTGAATGGCAAGGACGTTGGGGTTTGCTTCTTTCCTGTTGGGAATATGCCTTAGACTCCACTCTATGTCTGTGGGAGTTATATATCTCTGCCAAGTTAATATCTCTAGGTCCTCTTGCCAAGAGAAGAAACACAACTCCTTCTAAATACCACCCACCCCTCATGCCTATCATAGAATATACAAGTCTTTGTCACTTGCTAACTGGTGTTAGGGAACTGAGCAGTCACCAGTTGTACCCGTTTAGAACAGATGGGCAGGACAACATCTGAATGGTGGTATAAACAGGCACAGCACCTGGATCACACAGTGTAATTTGCTTCTGTACACCAGGTCAGGTTATCAAGACTTTGGGGGGATCTCCAAGAGGCAATGTGGAGTTATGGCTCACTAAGGGTGCTTTATGCAGAAAGAAGAAAGATACCACAAAGGAAGAAAATATACATTGCAATCAGACACCACATAAAGATGTGTTTATCAAGAGTGAGAAGCAGGATGAGGAGGTGGTTCAGTTGGTAAAGTGTTTGTCTGAGCAAATGTGAGATCTGAATTCAGGCCCTTAGAACTCACATAAAAATATCCGAGCACAGTTGTGTGCACCTGTAATTCCAGCACTGGAGATGCAGAGACAGAAAAAAACCCAACTCCATCCTTTCAGGTTGTTGGCCTAGACAAATCAAAGAGCTGAAGGTTCAGAGAGAGACTCTGTCTCAAAAAAATAACATGGTAAGCAACTGAGGAAGTCACGAGATGTCTGCCTCTGCCTCTACCCTTACTACACATATGCACACACACAAACACACATACACACAGAGAGAGAGAGAGAGAGAGAGAGAGAGAGAGAGAGAGAGAGACAGAGACAGAGACAGAGACAGAGACAGAGACAGAGAGACAGAGAGAGACAGACACACACAGAGAGACAGAGACACACACAGAGAGAGAAAAACAGAGACAGAGACAGAGACAGAGACAAAGACCGAGTGTGAAAGGGAAAGATAGAGAGGCTTCATAGACAATATGGAATAGACAGTGCTTTTATGGAATATCTAAACTAGTAATAATTCATAGAAACGTGAGTAGGATTCTGATTGCCAACAGTTGGGGGAGGGAGAAAAGAAGCATTCTTATTTGAGGTGCATAAATCTTCAGCCAAGCAAAATCCACAAGCTCTAACGTTGTACAATATACTGTTACACCTAAAACCCATCATGTACTTAAACATTTTTAAAAATGAAGAAGAAAGATTGCATGTCAACTCCTTGTTCTAGTTTGGTTTCTGTTGCTGTGATGAACTTCATGTTCAGAAACTACGTGAAGAAGAAGGGGATTATTTGGCTAACATTTCTTTGTCATACACAGCCCATTATGGAGGGAAGTCAGGGCAAGAACCTGGAGGCTGAAATTGAAGCAGAAGCATGAAGGAGTGCTGCTTACTGGCTTGCTCCCCATGACTTCAACTTCCTTCACTTGTTTTCTTAAAACAACCCAGGATCGTCTACCTAGGCATGGTACTGCCCAAAGTGGACAGAGTCCTCCTCCATTCAATCAGCCAAGACAGTTCCTCACTGATATTACGACCACAGACCAATCTGATTGGGAAAATTTCTCATCCCAAGGGACATTAAGTTGTATCAAACTGAACATAATCACTAACGAAGACAATGTTCTTTTTATTCATTCTTATTAAGCCTTTGAGAATTTCATACAGTATATCTTGAACATGTTCAATCCATGCCCCTCTTCTTCAAAATATACCCTTCTCCCCTAGGTACCATACTTTATGTCCTAAAACAAAACAAAACAAAACAAAATCACAGAGTAGTATGTGCTACCCATAGACTCTCAGATATATGACTGTGTATTGGACCATTGTTGACTTACAAGGGGTCACAACTTTAAGAATATTGACTCTCCCTCTCACAGCAGCTATCTATTGCCAGTCTATCTCCTCTGCTAGGGGTGGGACTTTGTGTCCATGCCCTCTTCCATGTTAGGGTTTTGTTGGGTATGAGTTTGTGCAATCTTGTGCATACTATGTGCAGCTGCTGCATCCTGAAGACATTGCTTATAGTAATTCACTACCTGCGATCTTGTTGTCCTCTCTCCGTAAATGATCTCTGAACCCTTGGAGGAGGGAGTGTGGTATTGACATCTCATTTAGGGCTAAATATTCTACAGCATCTTATTCTCTTCACCTTGAATGTGTTAATTAGTATCTACTACAGAGAGAGAGAGAGAGAGAGAGAGAGAGAGAGAGAAAGAGAGAGAGAGCTCTTCTATGATGAAGGTCGGTAGATGTACTGGTCTTTGAGTATGAAAATGTGCTATTGTGGGGCTGGAAAGATGGTTCAGCAGTTAAGAGCACCGATTTCTCTTTCAGAACTCCTGAGTTCAATTCCCAGCAACCACATGGTGGCTCACAACCATCTGTAATGGGATCCAATGTCCACTTCTTGTGTGTCTGAAGCCAGCAACTTATTCAAATACATACATAAATAAATAAATCTTTAAAAAAAAAGAAAGAAAGAAAAAGAAAAGGAAAATAAGCTATTGGAAGTCGATTTTGTACTCTGTCCATTTAGCCAAATAATCATGGTGGGTTTTTTCTTATGTCCTATGAACTGCCCAGCCACAGGTTCTTGGTCCCAATAATGGTCTCAGGTATGGGTTTCATCCTGTGAGTTGGAGGTTAAGTCTAATCAGAAAGTATTTATTTCCATGATATTGCATTCCTTCATAGGTAGGGTGTGCCAATACACTTTCAAACATTGTGAATGCTTGCCCAGTAGCTTTCAAGCACATGTGTTCTTACTAACAACACACATTCAAAAACAACACATGCAATGAAAATTTCTCTTCTCACTGACTAGCAATGATTGAAGTATTGCCAGGATGAACCCTCTGCTAACCTGAGTGTAGTGATAATGAACCTCTATCACCCAATCACCAGGATCACAGAAGGTCTCAAAGTGGCCAGTGAAAAGGAGCAGGGTGTACAAAGCAGTTCCGGACAATGCAAACTAACATTTAGTGACTAGGAGATTATGATCCGTTATTTACTGGAGGGGGGGGTTGTTCCTGCAGAGGCTAGATGTATTCATTATGCATGTCAAAGCACATCAAGTGATACAGTTAAAGTCTGTGCATACTATTTGGTCAAGCATGCCTCATTAAGCATTTAAAAGAAAATGTGTTGCTATGTAAAAAATATGTTAATATAAAAATAAATAATGGTTAGAACCTTGATTTCTTTTGATATAAAATAAAATGGACAATTAAACCTTTCATTAAGATGGCAAACACTTAGAAATAAAAGAAGCAGGCTCAACACTTGACAGGGATGATAGATTATGAGCAAGGCGTTATATTTAGCTTCAAAGTAAAGAGGGTTTTAATCATCCTTTTTATTATTTATTTTTTTAATACTACAAAAGAAAAGGTATTAACAGCTGAAAGTATTGTGTATGCATTTCACATGTGCATTTGCAGGCTCCGATTTCAGCTTTGAGTTCTCAACAATCGGGTGTGCTGTGGTCTCTAAGACACTTCTGGTTATTTTGTGACAATTCTTGAGAATGTTTTATAAGACCCCAAAGTCCTTGATACATATACATTTACCACAAAAAGACACAGTGTTGGGCTGGGGATGCATCTCAGTTGACAGAGTATTTGCCCAACATACATGAAGCTCTGGGTTTGATCCTCAGAATGTCCTCACTGCATATTCCAAGTGCAGTGTGCATGCCTGTCATTGCAGTGATCAGGAGGTGGATGAGGGGATGTGAGGAATTTGAGGTTATCACCAGCTACCTATGGAATTTAGGACCAGCCTGAGATACTTGCAATTATGGCTCAAAACAACAGCACAATTATCTAGAGTCAAGTGAGGAAAACCAACACAGGCATCGACCTGTGGGAGATACCAGGTGCACACCTCCAAGAAGTTTCTCTCAGTGAAGCCCACAAGAGGCAAACCAACACCTCATGACTCCAGCATATGTGGAATGGCCTCTGTCACAGAAGTTCACTTGAGCATGGGAGTCAGTCTTACAAGGCATGTGCCAAAGGTTCAAACTCACAGAACAAGGGCAGGTGTTCTCCCTAAATAAAGTTCATTGCTACCTAAACAGACTAGGAGAGCATAGCTTACCGTGTGTAGAACATCTAGAATGTTCCTTGAGCTCCTTCACCAGTAGCAGACCAAGGACCAGTCAGTGGGGCAGGAACATTTAGGAAACTCACAAGCTGCGAGCAACTTAGACCACCTGGAGCTAACTACTCTCCACATAGAGAGACATTCACAGGCGTTTATTCGTGTTACCTTAGAATAAGCATATATGTATGCTTACAGACTATAATCATCAATGCAGAGGAATAGATAGAACTATAGTATAGTATATGTAACTCAATATTATGACAATAATTTTGATTAAAGATTCAATTATTTTGTGTAGCACAATATAATGCCCCAATTTGCATGTTCTTAAGATTCTTGTATCAATTCTTAGAGAATTTTATACAGTGTATTTTTATCATTTTTAACCCCGTGCTCCTTCTCTAACTCCTCCTCCCAGCTACACCATCACATTCTTATACCCCCCCCACAAACTCTGTACCTCTAAAGAAAGAACCTATTGATCTCAATTCACGTTGCCCATATATTCCTACGTGTGGACCCATCCACTGGAGCCTAGTACACCTACAGGGAGCCACATCCTTAAAGAGGTCTGTCTCTGTCTGTCCCTCAGAAGCCATCAACTGTCCGTTGATTCTCTGCTAGGGGTGGGCCTGGTAAGCTGCTCCTTCAACCGTACTGGAATGCTGACTGGCTTGATCTTGTGTAGGCAGCCACAACTACTGTGAGTTCTCAATGTGTGTGTGCAGATGTTCTGTCCTGTCCTTTCCTGTCCTGTCCTGTCCTGTCCTGTCCTGTCCTGTCCTGTCCTGTCCAGGAGACACTGTCCCACTCTGAATCTCCTGGACTTCTGGCTCCTGTTTGTGTATTTTAAGCAGAAGTTGCTTGTGTTTGTTCTCAGTCTTTTCATGGCTAGATTAATTACCTTTTTACTGCTATGACAAAATGATTGACAAAAAATGACTTAAGGGTTGAAAGGTTTATTCTTGGTTTCAGAAGACATGCCAGGGTGATTGGAAAGCTATGGCTGTGGAAACATGAGGCCGCTGGTCACCCTGTATGCATAGTCATGAGCAGAGACTGATCCTGGTGCTCCACTTGCTGTACAACTCTCCTCATCTTATTCAGTCTGGGACACTACCCCATGGGACGGTGACACCCCCATACCAGGTGTGTCCTGCCAATCTCTTGGGTATTTTTAAATCATGACATGACATAAATGCTATCAATGCTAAGTTTGATGATGTATGCCATGAGTTCTTTGGATTACTCCACAGTAAGTGAGAGTCAAGGCATTATCGTAATTACTGTATTAGACAAATACTGTCGATACCCAAATCTGATCCCTAGAGAAACAGAAGCTTAATAGCAAGAAGTGACTTCCACACATTCACTTTAGTGGCAAATGAGATAATAGTTAATCCCAAACTCTCATGCCCTTCATCAGGACACCATTAGTATCTCCAACACCGTAACTACTTTCTGTGATCACTGGATTAATCAACCTTATTGAGAGCTTTAAATAACAACCCCCCCCATATTTAATGATCTTTGAGCAAATACATACAATCCTGCAACTGAAAGTAAGAAAAATCTCAATGCCCTTAAAGTTCTATATTCCTCTTACAGCTACCCTAGTACCCATTATAAGCATGAAGATTGAGTTATTCAGAACCCTATTCTATGTAGTTGTGGATTTTTTTGGGGAGGGGGCTTGGTTCCGTTGTGTGATTTGGAGTTTTGTTTATATTGTTGTGCATACCCAAAATTTATTTCTTTTTAATGTTAAGCAGTCTTTGATGCAGTACAGTTATACCAGACACACCACAAACTGACACAAATAGACACGCGCACACACACATATTCACACATACACACCACAATTGGCTTGGGTGGAGATGTCAGATATCACAAATGAGTCTGCTATGCATGTTTGTGGACAGATATTTTGAACATAATACTTTCAATTTTCTCACATGAAACACCTGGGAGGAAGTAAACTAGGCGAGAATGTAAACACACATTTAGCTTCCTCATAGGGTGCCAAAGCTATTTCCAAAGTTTTGTGACATTTTACAAATAGCCCACCTGCAGCATGTGAGAACTGGATCTTCTCAGGGAAGTGCATGCCTTTAGTGTGGCCACTTATCCTGGGCTAATAGTGTAGCAATAGGAGAAGACTAAAAACCCTGAACTGGTGTTTATGGTGGGTCTGTTACCATAGCATTCACCACATTCCACTCATTAAAAAAAAAAAAAAAAGAGCAACCTCCCGGTATGGAGTATGGGGGATGGTGCCCTTCATTGGTTTACAGATGAAGAAACTGAGGTGAGTGTGACTAACTTCACAAACTCACACTAAGTGCATAAACAGAGTTCACACTGTTGTCCCTTAAACACTGCGAGTCTGCATCTATGGAAGAAACAGAGTTCACACTGTTGTCCCTTAAACACTGCGAGTCTGCATCTATGGAAGAAACAGAGTTCACACTGTTGTCCCTTAAACACTGCGAGTCTGCATCTATGGAAGGATACAGTTTCCGTTGAGACTGTTTCACCCAGAGCTAAATAATAGATAGGGAGGAGCTGGGTTTGGGGTGTTTAGTATGATTTCTAGGGGAGTGAAGATGTTGCTATCATGCGGTGTATCCTGGTGAATTCTCTTACAACCAAAGCGTCTTGGGGGATAATCTTCCTATCTTTTCCTAACGTTGGTGTCCTAGTCTATGGAAATAAGATAATGATAGCATTGCCTTCCAGGACTATGTGAGAGTAAAGGGTGGGTTTGCACACAGTCAGTTGTTTCATAGGAAGAAACAAATTGAAACCTGCTGTTGGGTTGGGGGGCTTAAGAACTCACCACCCTTCTCCAAAGACTGAAGGTCTGTCATCCCAGGTGAGGCAGCTCCCTGCTGTATTTCCTTTATGTGGGAAGTGTGATGTGGTGGTTGTTCAGCCCAATCTATCTGGGTTCCAAGGAAGCCGGCACACCAAGTGCAGTGTGGGAGCATCTTCCATGTGAGGCGTGCAATGGAAAGGTTAATTTGCAGGAGTGTTAGCCTTCTTATTCCCAGTACCACCTGCTCTCTTCAACCTCTCTGTGGTCTGTTCTGAGAGATAAGGAAGCCTGTTGCACTTCTGTGGCTTTTCTGCAGCAGAAATGCTTGGCAGAGTTGATTTGTCTTGCTTTATTGTAAAAGGTAATTTCATTAGGCAATTTGTCCTAATTAACTGGATGGGCCTTGCAGGAGGAGCTGCAGCTCACTGACCACTGTGAGAGCAGGGTGTTCACAGACACTGAACAACAGCTTAGTCTATGGTATGTCTCCTCAACGAGAGCAGTGAAATTTCTGACTAGGGCCTATGATGGAGAAAATTGAGTAAGGTCAAATCAAGGGCTGCATGTCAATAGAGGACTCATCTTATCCTCTGACCATCACTACTGCAAGGTCCTGGGCTGTTCCTCTCTAAGCCAACTCAGTAAGGTAGATATGCTTCGGAATTCAACATTAAAAATCTCTTTCCTGTAAAATATGCCTAAACCATAATTTCCAGCATGGTCTCCTTTTGAATTAAAAATAAAATTTGGGGAGCAAGATAGATGGATTAGCAGTTAACAGTATGCACTCTTCTTTCACAGGACCCACATTCAGGCTGCAGCACACACCTCCAGTGATAGGGTATCTAATGACTTTTTCTGGTCCTTGTGGGCAATGTACTCATGTACACACATCCACATACAGATACACACATATTTTTTTAAAAAATTAGATATTTTTCTTTCGTATTTTATATATCAACTTACCGAGATCCCAGAACCTCAATGAGGATGATTATCTACTGCCTTCGTGGAGTTTCCACTGTCAAGATGACACAAGCCAAAAGTCAACTACAAAGAGGGACTCTCAACTGAAGAGTTACCCAGATCACATTGGTCTGTGGCCATGTCTGTGAGAAATTTTCTTAATGGATGATTAATGTAGGAGGCTGTAGCCCATTGAGGGTGGTGCAATCCCTAGGCTGGTGGGCCTGGGCTATATAGGAAAGTTAGCTGAGCAAAACCCAGATGGAGCAAGGCAGTACGCATCAATTCCTCCATGGTTTCTGTTTCAGTTTCTTCCTGCAGGTTCTTGTCTTGAACTCCTAGACAGTGACAAATTAAACTAAATAAATCCTTTCCTCCACAAGTTGCTTTTGGTTATGGTGTGTATGGCAGCAACAGAACAGGTTCACACAGGCAGGACATAAAGACTTCCATGTTCCAACCAAGAAATCTGTATTTTAGTCCTTGTCAAAATACTGTTTGTGGAATATGGATATAAGTATTGACCCCTATTGCTAATAATATTGATTGGATGAAAACTCCAGGAGAAAAACATGATGAAGAATCAAGAAGCCTTCAAACCCCAAACAAACCCTTGGCTTGTTTAATCATAAGAGAATATTGCTTCTGCTCAGCTACAACAGTGGTTGAGACAGACAGACAGACAGACAGACAGACAGACAGACAGACAGACAGTTGCAAACACGCTTAAAGAAATCATGATAGACATTTTATAAATGTATGCATTTTGTTTCTTACCCTCATAGAGATAAAATATCCAAAAGTCAGCTAAAAATTATCAAAGGTGTACTGGGCTTCATTCAGACACCCAACAGAGAAGCAGGTATATGCAGGGCATATTCTAGATAGAAATCTGTGTCCCACCTTCACCCAATCACAACTTTAATATAGACCCCAGTAATAAAAGAACTTAATGTAGAAACACTGGTCTGACCACAGCAACTCATTTTATTAATTGTTCATTTTTCTCTTTGACTAAGAGGTCATGGGGGAGGAAGGGTGACTAACAATAGCCAGTTTCTCCTACACCCCACTTTGATCGTCTTTCTTTCTCTCAGTTGAGAAAGCAACTCCAAGGCACCTCTACAATATCTGCAATGCTCATTCCTCCTGCTGGCCCCAGGATCGGACCCAAGCAGTGTGGGTTATCTCAGAGCACCAGGGGCTTGTCAGATCCAGCCAGACTAGTGACCAAATGACTATACGCCTTTAGTTCTGTAAAGTGTAGGAACCACCCCTGTGACAAAAATTGATGGGGTCTTTAAGTCTCTAAAGCAGGTCAATTCCCACACAAAATGCAAGGTCAAGAACAAAGGGGCATAAAAGCAGCTAAGACTTCAGTATGAGACTCAAATGGGAGCCTTTCATTTGGAAAAATTCATCCTTTTTATTCTGGTCAAATTCTGCCTGGGTGAATGAAAATGAGGTGAAATGGGCTAGAAACCCCATTACTTTGTGTCTCTGGTTGCTGTTTCCCAAAGGTTTAACTGATATTTTTGTTTGGCTTTGTTTTGCTTTAGATTTGAGAATTCCCTAAAGTATATATGTACTATGAAATAGTATCATATCCACCCACCCCATTGCTCCTCTCACCAACTTTCCCTACATCCCTCCAACAACTCTTTCTCCCTACTTCCTGCAATTTGCTTTTTAAAAATAACCCATGAGTCTAATCACATGGGCATGGGCATGAGGACAACCACTGAAGCATGGCCAACCTACCAATGGCTTCGAGAGCTTACCCAGGTGATGGTAGCTACTGTAATTCATGACTGTGACAGCCATGTCATGTCCCATATGGCTCTCCTCCTCCTCCTCCTCCTCCTCCTCCTCCTCCTCCTCCTCCTCCATTTCTTCTCATCCTTCTTCTCTTCTTCCTCCCCCTCATCCTCTTCCTCCTTCTCTTCCTCCTCCTCTCCTTCTCCTTCTCTTCCTTCTCCTCCTTCTCTTCCTCCCCCTTTTCCTCCTCCTCCTCCTCCTCCTCCTCCTTCATTTCTTCTCCTCCTCCTTCTCTTCTTCCTCCTCCTCCTCCTCTTCCTCCTCCTCCTCCTCCTCCTCCATCTCTTATAGTCTTCCCTCTCCCCTTTATTCTGCTGATATTTTCTGAGCCCTGACATGAGGCTGGGGGGTGATATAAGTCCCATTTAGGCCTCAGCCACTCTTGCTAAACATTTGGCCTCTTCTGTATCCCTACTGCTGCTCACTGCCCACTTGATCAACTTCCTTGACAAAGGCTGAGGGCAGCCCATTGACCAGAGACTCTTATAACAGCTGCTTTCTCACTATGTCTCATGAACATGTGGCTGTGCATACAGTAGATGATTGGTCATGTTCTGAAGTCTGTACTAGCCAGCTGCTAGAGTCTCACCTGTCTTTTCTGAGTTGAGAGTGTTATTGCTACCTTATGAAAGTTCACATGCTGAGAAAGATAGTTCCACATGCACTATGGAGCTGTAAACACCTTGCATAAAGATTTTGACTCAAAATTTGGAGATTGGTTTTGTGGTACTGTTATTACTACATAAGCTCCAATAAACGATGGATTCAGCCATTCTCGCTGTTCTTGCATCTATGTTCCGTCTTGTCTGTCTGCCTTCCTTCTTCTGTGAGGTATCAGACCAAAAAGGGTGGCACCTGACACTACTTCCCTGTCTTTAGAACCATAACAAGTACATCTCTGTTCCTCATAAATGATCATTTATTCAGTTACAACAACAGAAAGATGATTAAGACACCTACCAAAACACTGCCCAGTGTCCACCTGACACCTTATTAGTATAAGGACTTAGTATAACAGTACTAAGGACATGCTTATCCACTGTGTCTGTTTTCTTACCTAGAATTGGTAAAGTTGAATTTAAATTTTTTTGTTTTCATAAATAGATCTGTGCTGTTTTTAAGTTTCATAAAGAATGCTCACACAAAGAACGGTGTAAATGAAATAAAGAACAGTTGCAGATATTCACAGAGCATCAGAAACTCATTTTCTGCTATTAGGGAAAATAATCCATTCATGCACATTAGTTTTAAATAGTATAATTGCATGTAAACTGGTTAAAATACACGGGGACTGTGCCTGCTGCATATCAACGGCTTCCTGCCCCCTCCCCCTCTTGGATTCTTCTCTTTGCATTCTTTTTTGGTGTGTGTATGTGTGTGTGTGTGTGTGTGTGTGTGTGTGTGTGTGTGTGTGTGTCAACTTGAACAAAGGAAGATACATTTTTGAAGACAGAATCTCAATTAAGGAATTATGTCCATCGGGCTGACCAATGGAAATGTCTGAGCAGCATTTTATTGTTTACTAACTGATATGGGGGGACCCGGTTCTCTGTTGGTAGTGTCACCTGCAGTAGGAGATTCTAGATTGTATAAGAAAGCAGTCTGAGCAAGCCAGTAAGCAGTATCCTTCTATGGCCTCTGCATCAGTTCCTGCCTCCAGGTTCCTGCCTTGAGTTCCTGCCCTGATTTCCTTGGATGACGAATTGTAAAGTGGAAATCAACCTTCTCTTCTACAAGTTGTTTTTGGTTATAATGTTTATGACAGTAACAGAAAGCTCAGTATGACAATGTGTGTGTGTGTGTGTGTGTGTGTGTGTGTGTGTGTGTGTGTGTAAAAGAGAGTATGTTCCCATGTATATGCACATGTATATAAATGTTTAAATATGTGTGATGTTTGCATATGTGTATTCCCATGTGTTTATGTATGTGTGAATGTGTGCATGTGTGTGCATGCTGTGTGCACATGTGTGTATGTGCATTTTTATGTGTGTATATGAATGTTTGCATATATGTTTGTAAAATGTGTATGTATGCACATATAAATGTGTGCTTTCACATGTATGTGCACATACATATATAAAAATGTGTGTTCACAGATATGTGTGAATCTGTGCATACACATGTGAACATATGTGTGTGAATGTGTGTATATGCATGTTTGCATATGTTTGGGCACATGTGGAGGCTCAAGGTTGATGTTGAAGTTCACTGAATATGTGTTAGCAGTAGCTGGCAGATGAAAATGCATGTCTTATTTGAAACAAGAGTGAGCAGTTTTGAAAGCCAGTACTTGGACTCCTGTCCCAGTTCTCTCCTGATCACAGTGGAAATCTGAAGACTTGGGATGTAGATTTCTCTGTTGTCACATATTGCTGCAAGGGTGAATACAATCTTAGATCTGATTATTGTCATTTATTTGTGCAAGGTAACGAATTATATCATTTTAAATTTTTATATAGGTGACCAAATAATTGACATAAATATAGCAAGTCTTAACCCTTCCTCCAAACCAATGTGAGTAGGAGTTCAATTAATAAACAGTGGTAGCCTGAGACATAGCTTTATAGCTAAATAAGTTTTTAAGCTCTGAATATAGCATCTTGCACCCCATTTTAACCTGTATGGAATCACCTAACATTTAATACACCGCCAAGCTGTGCAAATCGCTCCTCAAGCAAGTCTGTAAATTCCCTGTCACTCTATCCAATTGCTTCTTGGTAACGAGGCTCCTCATTTGAAAGCAATAATTAAGCATCTATAAAAAGCAGTGGTGCCTGGTGCATGTAGGAATTTGCACAGCAGAGGAACACTGGGGAGTGTTTGCAGGGTAGCAGCAGTAAGATGGAAAGGCCACAAGTCATACTGCAGGCAAGCACCACGCAATCAATGTCATTGGACTGCTGGGGAGTTAGACAAACTGGTGCAGGCATGAGTCCTGCCGCACATCAAGGAATTCCTACCCTGATTAAATATGGATTGATTTCTCATATCTTCCTTTTTGCTAAAAAAATTAAGGTTTTAAATTTTTATGTCGGGTAACACTCAGTATTGAAATAATGGCAATAGTTCAGGAAAAGAAGTTGAAATGAATGCATCAATGACAAAAGCAGTTGCTGCTGATGTATAAAACACCTGCATCAAGCACGCTAGATACTAAAAGAGAATAATTTAACATATGTGACGCTTTGGAAATGACAAAATTATGAAGCACAGGTTCACTCTGTGGTTTTTAGGGGTTATAAAGTGAGTCACAAACAGAGGTATACATAAGGATAAAATTTTCAAAATGGTAAGTCCAGAGCATTCTTTCTGAAGCTAAAGAAGGACAATGAAGATGCCTCAAGTGTACACTGGTGTCCTGAACGTGACACAGCCTAGAGTCATCTGAAAGCACAGTCTCCACTGGGTAATTGCCTAGATAGAACTGGTCATGGGTGACTTTCCTTATTACTAATTGGTATGGGAGGGTCCAGCTCACTATGGGTGGCACCATTCCCTAGACAGGTGGTTCTGAGCTGTATAAGAAAGCTAGATGAGAATGATTATGAGAGTGAGCCATCCAGCATCTTCCTCCTCTTTCTCTTTCTCCTCTTCCTCTTGGAGCAAGTTCCTGCCCCTGGGTTCCTGCTTGAGTCCCTCTCCTGACTTCTCTCAATGATGAATCCTAACCTATTATCTGAAAGAAACTCATTCCCCTCCTAAATCTCTGTAGATCAGAGGGTTTTATCACAGCAACAGAAGGAGAACTCGGACAGTTAGTTAAATACATTATTGTGTGAACTACAGTTTAGAGTGCTTTGTACAGCCTATGTTGAGGTGACCCTTATCCACTAAGTGTTTAGACTTAATCACAAAGGTGACATGAAAGCAAGTGTGGCCAGGCAGTGGTGGCGCACGCCTTTAATCCCAGCATTTGGGAGGCAGAGGCAGAGGCAGGCAGATTTCTGAGTTCAAGGCCAGCCTGGTCTACAGAGTGAGTTCCAGGACAGCCAGGGCTACACAGAGAAACCCTGTCTTGAAAAACAAAAAAGGAGAAGAAGGAGGAAGAGAAGAAGGAGGAGGAGGAGAAGGAGAAGGAGGAGAAGGAGAAGAGAGAGAGAGAGAGAGAGAGAGAGAGAGAGAGAGAGAGAGAGAGAGGGAGGGAGGGAAAGCAAGTGTGATTCATAAAGAAAATTGCGGCTATAGAGGAAAGAGCAGTCAGGAGCGATGCATAGTCTGAATGAAGAACATCAATGCATACATCTACTCTACTAGGCCTGTCAAGAGTATCTGAGGATCTGAGAATCTTAATGACAGTTATAGATTTCACTATCCCCAAAGCCTTTATGTAGATATTTTTACTTAATGTTTCTAGTCAATCCCTTAACAAACTTTGGAGATAAGGTTTCTTGAATTATCCTTAGCTGAGGGAACAGAGCTATGTCTCCTAATTGCCTTAGGCTCAGGTGTCAGGAACCATCAAGAGTCATTACTGCTACCATCAGGCATCCCGTGACCAGTCCTGTGGAAGTCTCACATCACAGCACCTATTGCAGTACCCATGACAAGTTCATTTTTATATTGCTTGTTTATTTTTTATTTATTTATTTTTGCTTCTGTAAGATTCTTAATATGTCCATTGTACGATGTGTGGGGATGGGGGTGGGTGTTGCATTTTGTGCCATGGCGCAAGTGTGAAGGTCAGAGAACAGCTTGATTCTCCCCTTTCACCTCTGTATGAGTTCTGGGTATCAACCTTGGGTCTTCATGTTTGCGCAGTAAGTAGCTTTACCCAGGAGCCAACTCACAGCCCTTCATCTTAACAGCTCACCTACTCATTCTGAGCAAAACCCTTTTTGTTTAGAGTCTTGTGGCAAATATCACAAGGAGGCCCGATGTGTTTACAACGCCCTCTGACAAAAGCTAACTGTTCAATGCTTACATAACAACATATAAAACTGTTAATACAATTTACATTGCCTATTTATTTACAAACGTGCACCTGACCATTATCCACCTATAAAGCTCTGCCTGCTGTAGAGCAGCTTTGCTGATCTGGGGAAACGACTTAAGCTTGGCCACGCAAAGGAGAATGAAGGATCATTAAAGGAGAGATACCTCTGGCGAAATCCTTTCGTGTCTTCTTCACCGAGCCCAGGTGTTCACAGCGGTCCTGAATATTCATTCCTGAAGAAGCAAGAGGGAATTCGTTCTGTTTTCTGATGGCTTGTTTGGGTATATCTTTCTTTGCTGTTTGCATTTTAAAAATTTTATTAGATATTTTCTTATTTTACATTTCAAATGCTATCCTGAAAGTTCCCTATATTCTCCCCCCTGCCCCGCCCTTCTCCCCACCTACTCCCACTTCTTGGCCCAGGCGTTCCCCTGTATTGGGGCATATAAAGTTTGCAATACCAAGGGGCCTCTTTTCCCAATGATGGCCGACTAGGCCATCTTCGGCTACATATGCAGCTAGAGACATGAGCTCTGGGGGTTCTGGTTAGTTCGTATTGTTGTTCCTCTAATAGGGTTGCAGTTTTTGGCTCACCTGGCAAAGGATAGGAAATGGCTTCTGCATGTTGCCACCAGGTGGCATCAATGACTTATTCCCATGCCTGAACGTCGGTGATGGCTTTTCTGCTGCTAAATAATGAAATCAAACAGAAACAGGAGCATTTGACTTAGTGGTCTCTATGAGATTCTTAATACACAGTATCTCACTTAACCTCCAAAAGTCTCCTTTATCTTTCTAAGAAGCTAAGCACACCATGCTCTATGACCTAGTCGCTGTTGGCCTGCACAACCATCCCAGCTAATTTGAATTTATATTTACACAAAAAATATGCATGTGCAAATGCTTATAAAAAGCCTCCTGAGAACAGACTGTCCCAAACTGGACTATAAACCGCAATGTGCTTTAATAGGAAAATATTCAAATCATGATGCACCCAGACAATAGAATACCCCTTGGAAGCAACAAAAAGCATACTTACTATGCACAGACCCAGCCACCCTGATGAATTATGCTAATGCAAAAATCCCATCTCAAAGAGTCATATGTTAAATAATTTCATTTGGGTGACATCATGGAAATAATAAAATTTTGGAGAACAGATCAGTGGTTTCCGGGGCTTAGGAAGGAGATCAAAAATCCCAGTAGTTGTGAGGATAAGAAGATATCAAAAGTATCAGACTCAGAGCCTCCATCCCCCAGCGAGGGATGGATCATACCATATTATGTCTTTCAGAATCTGACAGCGTCACGAGGCTGGAGTAATGGTGCTGATGGGATACCGGGGCTCGGTTTCACCACCAGAATCCAGGGGTCGGGGGAAGCCAGATGTGATGGTGTGAACTTGTCATCCAAGCTTTGAGGAGGAGACAAACAGATCCCAGGTCTTAGTGACCAGTCTGCTTACATTGTGAGGTTCAGGTCAGTGAGACACTTTCTCAAGAAAACAAGGTAGATGGTGATCAAGAAAGACATCCAAGGCTGTCCTCTGGCCTCTATATGTGATCTCTCTCTCTCTCTCTCTCTCTCTCTCTCTCTCTCTCTCTTTCTCTCTCTCTCTCTCAAACCCCCACTCCCCCCTCCACACACATACACATGCACACACACATTCACACATATGAAGATACACATTCACATGTACACAGAAAAAGAAAATGTCATACTTAAGTTTCAAGCCGTAAAGAGACACTTAATTCTTTTTTATTAGATATTTTCTTTATTTATATTTCAAATGTTATCCCCTTTCCTAGTTTCCCCTCTGAAAACCCCTGATCCCTTCCCCCCACCCCCTGCTCATTAACCCACCCACTCCTGCTTCCTGGCCCTGGAAGTCCCCTATAATGGGGCATATAACCTTCACAGAACCAAGGGCCTCTCCTCCCATTGATAACCAACTAAGCCATCCTCTGGTACATATGCAGCTAGGGCCATGAGTCCCACCATGTGTTTTCTTTGATTGGTGGTTTAGTCCCAGAGAGCTCTGGGGTTACTGGTTAGTTCATATTGTTGTTCCTCCTATGGGGCTGCAAACCCCTTCATCTCCCTGGGTACTTTCTCTAGCTCCTTCACTGGCAACCCTGTGTTTTGTCCAATGGATGGCTGTGAGCATCCATTTATGTATTTGTCAGACACTGGCAGAGCCTCTCAGGAGATAGAGATATCAGGGTCCTGTCAGCAAGCTCTTGGTGACATCCACAATAGTGTCTGGGTTTGGTGGCTGTTTATGGGATAGGTCCCCAGGTAGGACAGTCTCTGGATGGTCATTCCTTCAGTCTCTGCTTCACACTTTGTGTCTGTAACTCCTTCCATGGGTGTTTTGTTCAAAAGCTTGCTTTCATTTGTTTATCTATTTTAGTAAGAGAAATCGATTTATATTTTAACACTGTTAATGACGATAAACTTTGCACATGTAGGGGCTGAGGAGATAGCTTAGTCAGTAGAGTGTTTCCCAGCCAAGCATGAAGATCCGAGGTCAGATCCCAGCACCCACAGAAAGACCTGGCATTGGTATGTATCTATAATCCCAGCACTGGAAAGGCAGAAACAGGTAGACCCTTGGAGTTCACCAGCCTACCAGAATTGGGAGGTTCTGAGCTTAGGGAAGGATCCAGCTCCAAAAATAAAGCGAAACTGACTGAGGATGACATTGGTCATCTACTTGTGGCCTCCACATGCATGTGCACAGAAGAACACACATGTGAACACATCACACAAAAATGTTTTCTAAGTTGCACTTGTATGCCTAACACCATGTGGTGTCTGTCTCAGAATGTGCATGCTCCCATCTAACGCTCAGAGAAAAGAAAACATCTCCCTTCAAAATTTTATAATTTCTTTGTGGAAAAAAAAACTGAAAATAGTTTCATCTGGGGCTTTAAGAATTGCAGTAGCCAAACTGTGGTGGTGAATGGGTTTTGTTCCAGCACTTGGGAGGCAGAGGAAGATAGATCTCTGAGTTCCGGACAAGTCTGGTCTACAGAGCAAGTCAGGAATTCCAGGACATTCAGGGTTACACAAGGAAACTCTGACTCAGAATAAAAATGAAGTACAGAGCACAAACAGCCAACATCTCTAGTCCCCGTTCTGGACGTTGGCTGACTCATCAATAGGTCACTGTCCAACTGTATCTCAGGATCCTTGACCAACATCTCCCCAGATTTCTAACCTTTAGTCTTACCTGTCTCTAATAAACACTTTTAAGAAATCCTTTGAAATCACTTTTTTTTTTCTTCAGTTTATTTTATACAGATACATTCATGTACTCCACATGCATGCAGTGCCCTAGAAGGTCAGAAGAGGGCACCAGATACCCTGGGACTGGAGTTACAGATGGTTGTGAATTGCCACGTGGGTGCTGAGAACTGAATACTGCAAGACGGCTGTGAGAGAAGCCAATACTCTTATCCTCTGAACTATCTCCCTTGACTCCGGTATTTGAAATCTAATGAACAGTCTAAATAATAATTTGCTATCACTATCAACATATTAAGATGTCTGATGTGAACTTAAAGAAAAGGTTTTGGAAATGGGTTCCATGTGTCTAACTACAATGTGGAAATAAGAGTTAAGAATAACTACGGATGTACTGTACCCATCTGCACAAAAGCTGTGTCTCAGATAATGAAGATTCATCTGCACCCAGTCAACTGAGAAGATCCCAGCTTCGTCCTTGTGATGTGAATTTACAAAGTCCAAGCTCCAACCACTGATACAGGATCTGAACTAGATGAACCTATGACATGTGGCCGGAATGCTCCCAGAACTCAGCACTGAGTAAAGAAACTGAGGAACAGAAACTGTGGTGTGAATTTAAGATACAAAGGGACACTAGTCATTACCATATCTTTTTCCTAAAATATTACCCAAGGACTTGGATCAATCACATGAGAGGGGGACACCATACTGGGGAATTTATTAGAGACAGAGATTAGCGTAAAGGTCATGATCAGATTGAGATTATGGTAGAGGTGATGACCATATAAGAAGGAGCCAGACATGGATCTGTAATATATATGTGCATCAACTTGAGGTTAGAGATCTCCTTTTGGCTACACAGTTTCCCCAAAGGAAAACTCAAGAAAGTTATATTCAGATTCACACGCAATCCCCTCCTCTACATTTACAAGGAACATTTCAGAAAAGTCTTGCTGTTGCAGGTGTGAAAAGATGTCACACCAGAGACTCTCAGGATCTTGCAGCTCACAGAAGACAGCATTTCAGGGTAGTTCTGCATCTAAATATAAGGGCTTTCGTGAGTTCTCTCTGTCGTTACCATTCCATAATTGTGAACAACGTGATGGGAGCCATTGCTTCCAGATGTGTGACTGAAGATTACATTCTGTTTACACAGCTTTGCTGCCTTCTCCCATTTAGAGTGCCAAGTTTAGAAGAAAGGGTCAGCTCTCTGCACATTAGCTAAAGCAATTAATGCTTCAGGACTTGCTTCCCTTGTGTGTCAAAGAGTTAAGGAATGCTAAGGCTGGATAAGGTTGGATTCCTGTGAGAGGCTCTTTTATTTTGAAGTTCCGACATGCCTGAGTTTTCTACCTGTCAAGTTGCAACTGGGCAAATAGAGAAGTTAAGCTTCTCAGACCTCTGGAGTGGGTAAATACTGATGGTCAATCTAAATGGACACCTGTGCCCATATGATGGAACATCCCTGGATGAAGATGCTCGCCACAGTACGGGAGGTGCAGTGATTGCTGGCTAGAAAAATATGTAGGCTAAGCTTCTGCACCACAGAGAACATCCTACAGCCTGCACACAGTCCCAATATACAGTGGTGCAATTGGACCTCTTTAAGATGGTTAAAAAACAGTAAAGATGTGGTACAAGCCATATTTCAAATATTTATGGTAGTTTGCACTGCTGTATGTGAGCCAATACTCTCTCAAGATTAAAAATGTGAGCTCTGGGCCAGACACACAATCCTAAAGAGGAACATTCCAATGTGATGTGTTGTCAGAGTCTTTGGAAGATGCAAGTGTTCAATATATCACATGTGTGCATATCTTCTGCTTTCTTGCTTGCCTCTTCATTGGAAGCAGAGGTCAATAATGTCAGGAATTCTGCAATGATGTTAGCATTTCCAAACACTTGCTGTCTCTCCTTCAGCCTCTGCTGCAGTTTGGAGGCAAGTATAAAGAGACCAGTGGAACACATGTGCACACAGTGTGTGTGTGTGTGTGTGTGTGTGTGTGTGTGTGTGTGTGTGTGTGTGCATGCTGGTTAGAAATATTTTGAGTAGGAAATTTTCCAGCTCCTCTCTTCCTCCACAGTGCCAGCTCCATGTTGAATTCTTGATTGAGAAAAACAAAAGAGGGACTGGAAAGACAGCTCAACAGTTAATAGCATGGGCCTCTCTTGCAGACAACCAGAGTTCACACCCAGATTTCACAGGATGGCTTACAACCACCTCTAATTCCAATTCTAGGAGACATGACACCTCCTTCTGGCCTCTGTGGGTACTGCACATACATGGTGCTTATACACAACACACACACACAGAATGAACATACACACATGTAAATAAACACATATAAGAAAAATAATTTTTTTTTTAAAAAAGAGAAACGTGTTCATTAAATGTATTACCTGCTGGGGTGTAGAGTCTCACAATGTATTAACCAGAGTTTAATGGCAATTGTTATCATTGCTACTATCTGGCTAATTAGTTGCAGAAATCATGTTACTTTAAAAAGTATACTGGATGACTTAATAACAAATCAAATGAAATGATGTTGATACACCACAGGCCAGTTTAGTAAAGTGGCCTAAATAGTTCTTTAAGAAAATGGTTCAAATAAAAACTTATGAAGAACTAATAGTGTTAAAAAAAATTTTAATATCCCTGTGGAGAAACAGCGCATCTGAGATTATTCAGCTAACAAAATAATTGTGATCATAAGGGCGGCTCACAGAGTACATCATTGGATTAGAATGAAACCACTCTTCTAATTCCAAATGATATCATTGGATTCATGCTATAAATTAAATATTCCTGTGTGTTTGTTTCTATTAAAAATGCAAGGAAACTGAGGTTGGTTTATATTGGCAGATGGGCAAATGAAAGGCATGTGCTTCACTTGGGTAACACAGACAGAAATGGCTGCTGAGAAAGTCATGCAGGCCAGGCAATAAGGCTGCCATCTCCAGGACTTCCAAGGCTGAGTGTCTTGTGTGAGACTTTTCCCATGGAAAAGCAACATAGGTATGTCTCCTCACCCCAGAAAAGGGAACACATGGTGGCCCAAAGTAACAATGGCAAAGAAGTCCACCTTGGTGAATTGATGGGTATTTATTGGAGTTACATGCAGTAGTGTGGATCAAGAGCTGTGAACAGGAGCCAGGGTAACTCAAAAACATTTGAGTCACTGCAAAGCTCACCCCAGTGTTAATGTGGGCTCGGAAATACAGCAACCCCAGAGCGCTCTCTCTCTCTCTCTCTCTCTCTCTCTCTCTCTCTCTCTCTCTCTCTCTCTCTCTCTCTCTCTCTCTCCCCAGCATGCAAGCAGCTCCACAGGACTGAGCACCTCCTCTCTGAAGCTTGGCTGGTCAGTCTCCTTCCCAGCAACTGTTTGATGTTTCTATAAAGACTGGGAGGAAACTTTAAGATTCTTGCTAGTTTCGGCTTTCCCAGACAAGGGTGGATTGTTTAACCTCCTGAGTTTCATGAGCTTCCCTCTCACTCTTGGAAGATGGGTTTCAGTTCCAGCAAAACTGTTATTCCAACACCAAGGCAGTAGAATTCTGCCTGCCAGGATTAGGGTGGGGTTTCAAGGCAAAGCTGAGTAATGTAGTCTCATCTAGAAACAAACAGTTAAAGGATAGACCAGAGATGTGTCTCAGCTGTCAAATTCAAATGCAAGTGAGGGTCTGGGTTCCATGCCCAGTGCCTCAAAAATTAAATGAATGGATGGATAGATAGATAGATAGATAGATAGATAGATAGATAGATAGATAGATAGATAGATGAGAGAGAGAGATAGTGATATAGAGAGATAGATAGAGAGATAGACAGATGGATGGGTGGAGAGGGAGAAAGAGAAAGAGAGAGGGGGGGATATATGTTGAAGGTTACAAAATTCTATGCAGCAAAATTCCATTAAAAACATTGATCCAACCAAATATATCTAGTAAAGATAACAAACCCTATGAGCTCTGAATCAGGATGGGAAACAAACATCCCAAGAATATAATGGCCTTAGCAACCATAAACAAGTTTAAGCATAGTCTCTTCTCTGCTCAAACTAAAATTAGTGGAGAGTCCACACCCAAGACATGGAAAAGAAAAACAGAGTCTTAAGTGGAGCCACCACACTCTCAGTGAGTGTTGACAGGCAGAACACATGTGTTTCTAGAAACACAGTCCTGTCCATTTGTCATATCATAATCTGGGTTTAAAAGATCCAGATATAATGACATCGAGAGACAATTGCCATTGTGAAGTTCTACTGACTAAGGTTAGATAGTTCAACTTCTGTGTTGGCTCCAGACAATAAGTAACCTCTTGCTGTCTTAGAGACTTGGTGTACAGTACTGGAATATTCAACTAGGGATGTGGAGTGCCCACACTAATATCAGGAATGCCAGCTATCTCAAATCACTCTTCAACTCTCTCTCTCTTTCTCTCTCTCCTCTCTTCCCCCTCTCTCTGTGTATTTGTGTGTGTGTGTGTGTGTGTGTGTGTGTGTGTGTGTGTCTCATTGAATGTCCCTTAGGCAGTAGAGGTGAAATGTATCCTATGCAGATATTTGTGACGTGGGCTTTCAAGGTTAGGTGGCAGATATTAGTTTTAATCATCTGAGACAACTGGACTCCATCGATATTGGAATGTACTCACTTGCAGAATTTACCATACACTGTTGGGAGATATCATCTTAGTTTTTAGTCCAGCTCATCAATATTGATGTTAAGCCACACAATATTCAAAACACAATCACAGCTAGTGAGTTGTAAGTGAAAAATTTGGTTGTAGTACGATGTTCATCCCCAACTACATATTCTAAGTGAGCTTGAACATGCATATTCCCCTTTCCAGAGTCATTAAATGTTAAATGAGAACCTAAAGTTGAACCCAAAATGTCAACTTAAAAAAGCTTGGCTGGGCAAGATGGGCGAATTCAAATTTCAGTCAGCTAAAGGCCATTATCTTTATTATTTTTTCTAATATGCCTGTGTTATTTACAATATTGTTGCAATATGCATATTGAAATGTCACTATCAAAACTTCATTAAGAATTTTAAAAGAACTCCTATGTCATAGGACTACAGAGTAAAGCAGTGGGCATCAGCATGAATACAGGTCTTACTCCAAGAAGGAACAACGGATACAATGTTAAATTATATATCCCAACTGGCCGGTGGCATAATGTGGTGACAATGTCCACACTCATGAGAGGATGAAGAAGCTTGAGAGGAAGGATCGTCACATACATCATTCACTTAAAGAGTACAGCCAGTCTGTGTTGGAGAGAGTGGGGGAGTCATCACCTTGACCACTAGCTCCTTATCCTATCATTCTATACCTATAGGTGTAGAGATCCTGGAAGTACCTGAGTATGGTAAAAAGGTCCTTGAAGAACACCAGTGCGCTCCACTTGGGGAACATGGGCAACATGGGGAAGGATAGAGTTTTGAGGGGTGGGGCTAAGAGAAGATGCCCTGTACTGAACAGAAGATGAAAAGGTACAGAAGCCAAAGTCATCAGATGTCACACAATGCTGCTGCTCACTAGGGGCTTGACCTCAAAATCCTTCCCTTGCAAACAGCACAGGAGCCCATGTCAAAAAAATTCAGCTACATAAAATTGACATTTTCCAGAATGTATCAAAAATAACTAAAGAATCAGGTATTGGAATTCTCAGAGTTTAATCTAGCATGTTTAATGTCACATTCGTACAGGTGTATTCACACAGCTTTCCACGTGTCCTTGACTGGGACATTCTGTACTCTATGGTTAGTTAGTTCCACCTTGTGTTCCTCTGTGGCTGGTAGATACAATAGTGAGATAAATGTCACCATCCTGAACTCCTCCCCACACATTAAAATATGTCACTTACCAACACAAAGGCAGAATTGTAAAGGACTCAAAATATATGTTAATATATTTCACAGAATAATGCTGTATAATTGTGCTGTCAGCCAGTTTCTGAACCACCACTATCAATTTTCTTTTTTCTTTTTTTTTCTGCTACCATCCAGAAGGGAACATCAGGCATGTTGTGTTGGGATGAACATGGACAATGACTGCATGCAGAAAGTATGGGTGACATTGGAGATGGATTGTTCAAGAGACTGTTTTGAATCCATCAACTCCATATGTATTTATAAGCGTGGATGCTGGGAAAGCCATGATTCTGTGCACCTTAAAAATGACTTACGTGTATTCCTTCTTCTCCAGATTAGCTGTGAAGTCTGAGGAACAAGTGAACAGGCAGAGTACATCCTTCTGCCTCAATTCTATTCTCTGTTTTCGTGGATTAGGAGCAATGTGCATAAATGCTCACATATGCTGTGGCATATGTTAGAGGTCAGAGATTGTCCAAAGGAGTTTGTTATTTCTTTTAACCCTGTAGGGTCCTGGGATCAAACTTAGGTCTTTAGACTTGACAACAATCAACTTTACCTAGTGTGATGGTTTGTATATGCTCAGCCCAGGGGAATTGCACTATTAGAAGGTATGGTCCTATTCAAGTAGGTCCAACCTTTTTGGAGTACACATGACACTGTGGGTATGGGCTTTAAGAACCTCATCCTAGCTGCCTAGAAGCCAGTATTATGCTAGCAGCCTTCAGATGAAAATTTAGAACTCTCAGCTCCTCCTGTACCATGCCTAACTGGATGCTGCCATGTTCCTGCCTTGGTAAAAATGGACTGAACTTCTGAACCTGAAAGCCAGCCCCAATTAAATGTTGTCTTTATAAAGTTGTCTTGGTCATGGTGTCTGTTCACAGCAGTAAAACCCTAACTAAGACACCTAGTGAACTATTTTGCCTTCTTTGATTCTGGGTAGTCATTCTCTAGAAAAACACACACATATACACACATGAACTTGCACACATGCTCAGAGGAAGAGACAGAGACACAGAGACATAGAGAGACAGACAGACAGAGAGAGAGAGAAGAGTAATAGTCAAAGTATCAACTAGGATCCTAAATAGAGAGAGGTCCTAGCTCCTTTGTCCACTCTAGTCCATAATAGACATATGTCACAGCCTTAAAAACTTCTACTAACATGGTGCTCCTGACACCTAGGCCTGGGCTTCAGAATGAAATTTATCCACCATTAACTGCATAAACCTTGCTCACAGTTCCCTCTCAGTGAAGAGGGGGAGATGGCAGAACAACATACCTCATCCGTGTTTCCCCAGTTTCTTCTAGATAGCAACACAATTTTCAGTCAATGAATGAGGTCTATGTGATACACAGTTGGTACTCAATAAGTATTCCTTGAGGGATTGACTATGAAAAAGAAAAGGCAGGTGTAGCTGTGAGCAGGAGTGTATTTGTGGGACTGAGAAGCACAAGTCTTACATCTATCGCCTCCCCAATGGAGGACAACATCCTCTTATCTATAGCAGCACAGCAATTAGGACACTTTTTTTGTCACTGAGTTTTGACTGGGACTGTAGGGACAGGCCTCTCAATTTCAGCCATTGCACGGTTTTTGTAATTGCCTAGCGACAAAGTGGATCCTACTAATTAAAGATGGTAATGCAATCACCTTTCAATTTTGAACTCATGAACGAACATTCTCTATAGGGTCTAGCAGAAGTGGGTCAGCTGGTTTGTATTGCTTGTGGATGTTTACTCCTTATCGATGGTATTTTGAGTCAACCAGTAATTATAGAGAGGTTGGCAATAGTGGAGGTACATCTGCCTTCATTTGGGAGAGTTCTGCTGAGGCTGTGCAGTGCATTCAGGCTACTGTGCTATATAAAAGAATGGGTGGGAAGAGACGTGAATTAAACTCTTACGAAGGGTCAGGTGAGCCATGGAATCTTAAAAAAGAAGCACATCATGGAGTCAAGCAGAAGGTCTCGATGAGGGGCTGTGATATCAATCTGCTGGATGGACTCATGTCAGTTCTGTAGATTCTGTCAAGTTGACATATGTGGACCTGCTCTGAGGAGGAAAGTATCTTAGGGTTTTATTACTGTGAAGAGACACCATGGTCAAGGCAACTCTTTTAAAGTAAATCACTTCATTAGGGCTGGCTTACAGTTTCAGAGGTTTAGTACATTATCATCATGGAGGGACACATGGCAGCATACTTCTGGAACAAAGTATGCATTTTAGAAGAGATTAAAGTGGAAATCTTTCTGTAGTTGTTTGAATAGTTATGGCCCCCACAGACTCATGTGAGTGAATGCTTGGCCCACCAAGAGGACCATTACTGAGAGGTATTGCCTTGCTGGAGTAGGTGTGGCCTTGTTGGAGGATATGTGTTACTGTGGAGCCAGGCTTTGAAGTCTTCTATGTTCAATCTATGTCCAGTGTGGTACACAGTCTCCTACTGCTGCATTCGGATCAATATGTAGAGCTCTCACCTCTTTCTCACACAACATGTCTGCCTGAATGCTGCCATGTTGATAATGGACTAAACCTCTGAAACTGTAAGACAGCACTAATGAAACGTTTTACTTTATAAGAGTTGCCTTGGTCATGGTGTCTCTTTACAGCAATAAAACCCTAAGATACTTTCCTCCTCAGAGCAGGTCCACATCTGTCAACTTCACAGAATCTAAAATAACCTAAGAGACATTTCCCTGGATATGCCCATGAGGGAGTTTCTAGGCTAGGTAAATTGAGTTGAGAAAATTCACACTACATGTGGTTCGAGCTACTCCACAGGCTGGAGTCGTGAACTAAATTAAAAAGGAGAAAGTGAGCTGAGGACCAGCATCCCCAAAATGGATGCCATATGACCAGAGGTCTCATGCTCCTGCCACCATGCCTTTCCTCCATGATGGACTTTGTACCCTCAAACTGAGAGCCACAATAAAACCTCTATTACTGAGAGAAGTAGTAACTATAACAACATCTACATATTGAATCCAGAGACTTCACAACTTTTGGATGAAAGGGTATAGGACACATCCCAGTAATGGAAACAGAAGCCACATTTTATGGTAGCTTTAGCACCATATGCAGAATACTCTCCTACTAACCTTTTTGGAACATCTTAATTCTCCCAATTAGTGTTAATGTCTCACTTATCCTTTGGCTTTAGAGGTGAGAGGCAAGTATCCCATGATGCTAACTTGCCTAAGTTCTAATTACTAATAATAACCAAAAATGAATTTTAATTCAGAGCTCAACAACCACACAATACTCCTAGACACTATGACTCCCAATGTTGTTCTGCCTTTCCAGGGTACTTGAAAACACAAATCAATACAACATTATTGTGCTTCCAGTGAGATTTCTTGACTGTATTAAATAATTTTGCTACATCACAACCCAAATGTGATAAGTATAGGTCTGACTACATTTCCCAAAACTGTTGAAAATTGTTATGATACTGGCCAGCATGTAAGATATTTTGTTGATCAGGGAAGAATAAGAAGAGGAAGGGGAAAGGGGGATAGAGGACGAGAGGGGAGGAGGGAGAGGAGAGGGGAGGGGGAGGAGAAAATGACAGCTCAGGGCAAAGTAAAATGAAGTTGAATGGTGATGTTAGAATCTTCTCCAACAGAGAAGGGGCCCCAGAGCAGGGAGACTATGGCTCTAATGGGTTTGGGGTTTTCTTTTGGTTTACAGTATCCCACCCATTGATTCCCCATAACTCTCATTTCCCACTTTTCTGAAGATGTCTAGGAACTCCTTCTAGAACAGACTTGGGTCTTTATCTCTGTAACTGTACATGATCTGGAGTAAGAGTTGACACCACAACCCCCTCTGCTCTTTGCTGTGGAGTGGATACATGAAAGACCCTCTAAATGATAGGTAAAGTGGACTTCATTCCCGAGGGGGGAAAATGGAAAATTACCATTGGGACAAAAACCCACAAAGAAATAAGAATCATTGCCAGTTGCTAAGGGCAGAAATTCATTAGAAAGACAACCTCAAACTATAATTGTTTATGTTCTTCATTCTTTCATGATAGAGACCTACAGCCTTATTTACAACTTCAGCCTTTTCCTACATGAAGTTTATCAGCAAGTTCATGTGTATTTCTACCCAGCCCTGGCTCTATTTGGCCCAAAGTTCACATTGAAATGTGACTATGAACATAGAAAAAATTGTCATTTTATCAGATATTTTTATTAGTATACTTGACAATTTCATACATTGAACTTTGATCATATTCCTCCCTCAGCTCCTCCCTCATCCACAGGTTCTTCTCCACCCACCCAACTCTGTGAACCCACTTTGTTTAGTTAAACACATGTAGTCCAATTTGTGATACCCACATACTTCTGTGGGGTCATCCACTCAAGCATGAACTACCAAGAACTACACCCTTAAAAAGATTGACTTTCCCTATCCCAGAATCAGTCATCTGTAGCTTTCCAACTAGGTGTGGGGTTTCCTGCCCACACCCCTGACCCATGCTTCCATTTTGTGGGCATTAAGCCTAACTCATAATCTACACACACACACACACACACACACACACACACACACAGAAAGAGAGAGAGAGAGAGAGAGAGAGAGAGAGAGAGAGAGAGAGATTTATTCAATTTTGAATGTAAATTCAGCATTTGACACAGCCAGCTCCAACACATGGTTCTCCTCAGATCAATGTTAAGAGAACACACAATACTGGTCAACAATAAAAATAGTGACCAGTTATTCAGATGAGAGTAATACCTCTAACAGCTAAACAGATAAGAGAGTTACAGGAACCAGGCTGTGATTGAATTGTGAACACATATCAGTCTTGTTAATAGAAAATAGCTGAGGCTATAAATAGCCAAGCTAGACCCTGTGTGATTTCTACACATGAGTTATAAAAAATGAATTCAAGTACACTTATCCTCTGACTTTTTTTTCTCTAATGAATGTCTCTGCAGCCATTCCTGTGAGAATTCTTGGTAAAGTGAAATTAACAAAGGCTAAAACAGCAACAGTAGATAGTCCCACGCACGTTCTTCACAAAGGCACGCAACAAAGACCACGGTGTCATGAACAGACAATCTGTCATTTGACACAATTTCCACCTCCAGAAACTAACCATTCCAAGTGAAATTGTGTAGTTATGGGCATGGTATCAATAGCTTGTCTCTAGGTTGAAACCACTGGCTGTTTTGTGTGAATAGAAGTATTTAGCACTCAACATTATTTTTACTCATCTATTTCATTTCATAAAACAAGCCCATGGTGGATTCCATTTATCCACTTTACTGAGAGCACTGCCATCTCATGAAAGTTTGCAGTTCTTATATTTTTTTTAGAATGGAAAAGTCACAGCATCAGGAGCAGAAAGCAGAGATCACATTTCATCCTCATACAGGAAGCAGAGAAGGGGGAACAGGAAGTGTGATGAACACATAGCCCTCAAATCCCACCCCCAGTGATGTATTTCTTCCTTTAGGCCTTCGCCTTCTAAAGGTTCCAAACCTCTCTTAACAGTGCCACCTTCTGGAGACAAAAACCCAAGCCTATGGGGGACATTCCTCATTCAAACAATTACATATAGCAAAAGAGATTTGTGTCCCAAAGGAAGATATAGGACTATAGGGACAATGGGGCTGAAATTTTTCCATTTCTGCAAAAACAAATTGAAGTTATATTTTATTCAAATTTGAAACACAACAATTTAAACACTGTTACATGAAATACTGATACAATGTTACTCCATTTGAATAATTGGCAATAATAGCTGCCACCCAGATAAGCAATGAAGCATCAGGAGAGGCACATTTCACAGCTGTCTAGCCAGAGATAGGGTAACTCAGTTAAGAATATTACTTTATTGTGGTGCCAATTTGCTTATCTATAACAATAAAGTGAGAAGCTACAGTTTATTAACCCTTAAAATGACAAAATTGGAAATATGAATCTGGTCATGTGTGTCTATGATCCTAGCTCAAGGGAGTCCAAGGCAAGAGGATTGCCATAAGAGACATCAATCTGAAGCCAGCCTGGA
The DNA here is from genome assembly GCA_902729485.2 of Mus minutoides. Lineage (NCBI taxonomy): Eukaryota > Metazoa > Chordata > Mammalia > Rodentia > Muridae > Mus > Mus minutoides. The sequence continues at coordinate 6,092,269 of LR749495.1, read as the reverse complement.
CTACATAGGAGGCATCAGGCCAGTCAGGGCTACATAGAAAACTGGTGTCTAACAAAACAAAAAACAAAACAAAAATGATAACAAATAGCACATCCACAAATACTTCACATAAGCATCAAAGAGTCCATTTACTGTGTCTGCCTTTCTTAAGCAACTGTGGGCTAAGTTTATATTTATTCTCCTTTTAAGAGACTTATTTTTTGTTTATGTGCATATATGTGTGTCTGTGTGTGGATACATCCACATGGATGCATTACTCTCAGAGGCCAGAGGAAGACCTCGCATCCACTACAGCTTGAGTTACAGGAAGTTGTGATCTACTCCACATGGGTGTTGGGAACCAAACTTGGGATTCTCTGGAAGATTAACAAAGGGTCTTAATTGCTGAGCCACCTGTCCAGCTGCATCTTTTGGTATTTTCTTGGTAAGGGTATTATTATGTTTTTTGTTTTACAGACAATTTAACACAAGCTCAGAATAATAAAACAGTCTATACAGCAGTCACTATGACTTTGTTGTGTAAAATTAAATAATTAAAGTATGTAAACATATAAGGGGAATATATATCCTGTGAGGAATCTGTTACCCATGAAACAGAATAAAGCTTAAAATTCTTCAAGTTGTAAACTCAAGTGCTTTAAGTTTTACTTTCACTGACTGAATGAGCATTAAGTCTATGTAGTCTACAGTAGAGGCACTTGAGTCCCTTGCACTATGGAAGATGGCTTTGTGCCAGGCTTCTGGGTCCCTGAGGAACCCGTGAAATCCTCAGGGTTACCCTTTATAGCTGTTCCCATAATCTCAAGGGAGAGCCTGTCCTACATCAGTATTTCCTACTGAGAAGATGCAGAAGTGAGCTACACCCTCCTACAGCTTCTTGTATGACACATGTCTTTGGTGTTACTGATGCTCATTCTTCAATACCTCTGCATATTTTCTGTCTCTTAAACCTTAGCTTGATGATGATCAGTATGCACACATCGTACAGTTGGCATGAGTATCAGGGGGTTGGCATTTGATAAGTGTAGCCATAATTTACCTAAACATTTGCAGAGCTTCTATTAAATACCAGGCATGTGAGGTACCAACACGCACAGCAGTATTTAAAATACAACTTCCTATTGATAATTTGCTTAAAATTCTAATTTTTAATCTCAAAAAATATATCCCTGGCACTTCTATTCTTTAAACAGACATCATAAGCCTTTCACATATTTTCAAAGTCACATTCCTTTTTGTTCTTCTGAGCAAATACTGAGAAACTCTCTTTTTTCCAAAGGTACATTTGATCTCTCTTTTAAAAAAAAAAATACATTGACCTCCTTCCAAATGCA
>LR749495.1:6055935-6085935 GCA_902729485.2 Mus minutoides | reverse complement strand
GTTCCGGATACCCAAGGATCTTAAAGTGGGCCACATGATTACTGGAAAATGCATTTTGCTTGTTTTAAGTCAGCATTTCAAAACTGGGATATTCACAAGCAAGTCTGGGCTTTATATGAAAAGATCTTCCTTGCTGTGCCTCCTCCCATGGGCAGCCCCCCTCCCCCATCCCAGCCAGAGGAAGCAGAAGTCTCTGGTCACCTTCCAGATGGCCAGGAGCTGTGTCTCAAAGTTTCTCCCTCCTGCTGGCCAGCGACTGGCATCAGGTCCATTCACCCTCACACTGAGACTGTTTATCCAAACAGGAAAAGAAAACGAAAAAGAAGGGAAAGAAGAATGAGTTTTGCTCAAACATCTCTATGAAAGTCAGATTAAAAGCTAAAATTGGTTAAGAGAATTGCTCATCTGAAGAGAGGGTTCTAGTGACACCGAGCTTTTATCTAACTCTTCCATCTAAGAACACAGTAATAATCATTTTGATCTATGTAACCTAAGTGCAGTCAACCTTCCACAGCCCCACTTCCCTCAGTCTGGATACACAGGTCTCCCTTCTCTCTCGTCAATAATATTCATAATTCTTATGAAAATGAGTCCTTTTTACTCAATGACAATTATAGATGCAAATGTGTTTTTTGAGAGCCATGGGAAAAGGAGATGGGGGAAGGAGATTAAAACACATCTGTTTTCTCTTGTAAGATGAAGATTTTAGTCTGGAAGTCCCATTAAAAATTAAAGTAAACATAAAGAGTTGCATAATTATACTCTCCAACATTTTCTAGGACCCCATCGTTTGTCAAGTTTTGTCTCGGGAATGCTCAGGCACCGTCTCATTCAATTTCCACTGCAAGTCAGGAGAGGTGGGAACTGTAATTCCAGTTCACAGCTTGGAAAATGGACCCACAAGAATATGCCTCTGGGGGGCTGGAGAGAGAAACAGCTCAGCAATTAAGAGCATTTACTGCTCTTGCTGATGACTGGAGTTCATTTCCAGCACCCACATCAAGTAGCTCACAATCACCTCTAACTCCAGCTCCAGGGGGATCCTACACCCTCTTCTGGCCACTGTGCAAGATGCAGTCATGTGCAATGCTACATATTGACTGAGATTTTAACAACAAACTCCACTCTTTGTTCATTTAGGAATATCAGCTCATTCGATCCTTTTGATATCCCCAAAAGATCCAGTTTTGTCTTCACCTCAACTCTAGGACATATTTGGAGACATATCTTTCTAATGACTCTGAGGCCCTTTCACACATCACCCTGCAATGTGTGAATCTGCTTCTATAGAACTGAGAAAGTTTAGCTGTGTCACTTTCAGTATTCCAACATTTAGGAGGCCGAAACTGACATAATTCTTGATGGCTTTTTGGTAAAAATTATTATTCAGAACTTTGAAATGAAAATCTCTCCTGTGAAACTTGGTAGAGAGCAAATAGAAGGCACACAATTCAGGGGCTTAACCTGCATTCCTCTGGGCACCTTGAAGTGCCATGCTCCCCTTTATTATCCTTGGGTGAACTTGGCTTAAGAATGCTAGCAGGAGAAGAATTTCTCAGTGGGAGCAGCATGCTGGTGGAGGCATGTCTGAGTCTGTTACAGGATAAAGTTTTCCTTTCCTTTCCTTTCCTTTCCTTTCCTTTCCTTTCCTTTCCTTTCCTTTCCTTTCCTTTCCTTTCCTTTGATGAGACCTTTTATGGTGACCTCTGAGGCATGGTGGAGAGCCCTGTAATGAAGCCATGATGGTTTGTCTATGCTCAGCCCAGGGACTGTCACTATTAGAAGGTATGGACCTGTTGGAGTGTGTCACTGTGCATATGGGCTTTAAGACCTTCATCCTAGCTGCCTGGAAACCAGTATTCTGCTAACAGCCTTCTTCAGATAAAGATGTAGAACTCTCAGTTCCTCCAGCATCATACCTGCCTGGATGCTGCCGTGCTCCCACCTTGATGATAATGGACTGAACCTCTGAACCTGTAAGCTAGCCCCAATTAAATGTTGTCCTTATAAGAGTTGCATTGGTCATGGTGTCTGTTCACAGCAATAAAACCCTAACTAAGACAGAAACCAAAGGAGCTGTGGGTGAAACAGAGATGTCAAGGACCAAAAGGATTTGAAGCAGAGGTATCTTTTAACATGGATACTTTGCATGCTTCTGGCCTAGAGGCATGAGCAGCCTCATCCCCAGCACTAGGCCTTTGTGTGTTCCTACGAAGTCCATTCACCTCACCCCAGAGTGTTAAATCCAATGCTCACTGCTGTCCTCAAGCATGTGTATGTGGCTGGACCCCACAGATTTCAATCCTTTCAGCATATTATCATAGTCCTGCAAATCTTGTTGTTTGTTTGTTTGTTTCTTTGTTTGTTTTTAAAATCACCCAAACACACCCAGCCCCCCCCCCCCTGCTTAGTTTCCAAAATCAGAGGGTATCAGTGCACTCTGGAGACACTTCCTGGGCTTATGGTTTTCTTTTTCTTTGAATATCACTCATTTTTTTCTAGAAGTGTTTTGGTTTTGTTGTCATTTTAATTGGTTTTTTTTGGAATTTAATGAAATAATCACAGATGTTCTGTCCTTGTTTTTGCATATAATTTTATATCCTGCTCATTTTCTCTAATAGGGTAGTAAACATGGATATCACAGTGCCACCCTGAGCACACACGTAATGTGATAGTGTTTTTTAAGTATATGATGAGCTGGCCATAGGTCTTTCCTCTTTTTATATTCCTTCCCTTTGTAGTAAAAACTTTATGAAGATGCAAAACTATTTTCTCACACAGAAACCTAAGCCCCATGCCTTGCCCCTTATAAATGATAGTATCTGCTTGATCCCAGACAGAATTTTTTTCTCAGAGATGAAAGTTGCCATTATAGGTAAAATTATATTTGCTTACCCTATTGGAAATACACACGTGGGAGTGGGTGGGTGCGGAGTGGGGGGAGGGTATGAGGGACTTTTGGGATAGCATTTGAAATGTAAATGAAGAAAATTCCTAATAAAAAATTGGGAGAAAAAAAAAGAAATACACTTTTTCTAGGCTTTGGGAATCCACATCAAATACAAAAAAAAAAAAAAAGGTATGCAATTAGCTGACAAAAAAAAAAAAAATTAAGCCTACAAACACAGTTAAATTCCAGCAAACTCAAGGACACAGTTTAGAGTCAGTGCAGAAAGTAATTGTTAAAAATTAGGGATAAAGTGGGATGTAGCCACTGGACTAAATAGAGACAACCGTGATGTTGGAGAATATGTAATGTGAGGCATATATAATCTCCTTTATGGGCTGTCTTCTCACACTGTGTCCTGGCAGCATAAATGTGGAGCGGGCACTGTCCAGGGTGCTGGACACAAAGGCTGACGCTGTGTTCAGAGTCCTCATCTGGCAGCAGAATCAAGCACTGCCCGAATATTGAATAAAGTAGGGATTGTGCTAGGTCAGGAGGATCTACCTAGAAAGGAACCTGATTATGCAAGTTTAGAGTGACAGGATTATCCCTTGTTATATAAAAACAAACATGGATGCAACTTTTAAGCCTCGAACCACCCACATTTTCTCTATTATACAGTAAACCAGAATCTTCTGCAAGATTTACAGTATTCCCTATTTTTATCATTTTACTCTACCTGTCACTAAAATGTAAAGTTTAATATCCAGAGACATAATTTGTACACATTTAACACCATTAGAAGTATGTAATCCCACCCAACACAAATTACGTGTTCCCCAAATCGGGAGACTGAATGAGGCTTTTCAATGTGATTCTGCCCTCATTGGCTGTCTGTTGGTCAAGATTTGACAAGCTCATAGCAATGCTGTTGTGAAATTACATTTCCTTCCCTGCCACTTTTGACAGCTCTTTTTCCACTTTGGCAATAATAATTTGTAGTTCAAGGTTTGTAGTTCAAGCAAAACATTCCCAGTGGAATACTCCAGCTGTGTGTATTGTGGCATTTTGGAAGAGCAGAGGTTATTTACACAGAGAAGGGGGATTTCTGGGAGGAAGCAGAGCTCTGAATTCTGACCCCTGTATTTATTCCAGATTAAATAGGCACAAGCTGGGGCCTAGAGAGAGATGGCTCTGTGGTCAAACTGCTTTTCCAGAAGCCTTAGCTTTGAGTCCTGGAATGCCTATAGCATCTCATACCTGCCTGTAACTGTAAAAGTCTGACCTCCACTGGCATCAGGCATGCTTGTGGTGCACAAGTGAAAGCATGTGTGCACACATACACATAAAATAATGTATTTTCTTTCTAAGAAGAAGTCCCAAGATACTTGTCATTTATGAATGTCCCAAAGAATATACCATTCCCTGGCAAAGTACTGGTCACTCATGTTAGCAGTTAAGATACTCATGGTGTGTTTGTCTCATTTAGATGTGGATCTGCATCTTGGTCTGCAGTGTTCCTGTTAGCAAGCTTTCTGCCATTATGACATAATGCCTGAGAAATTGGAAGGGTGGGGATTCATTTTGGCTCATGGATTTGGGAGTCTCATGGGTATATAGCTCTATTATTTCTGAACTGTGGTGAGGCAGAGCATAATGGTGGGGTGGGAAGCTACTAACCTCAAGAAACAGAAATGGAGAGAAAGGGGGATTGTAAAGGAAGAGAAAAACATTCCTTTCAAGGTCCCCCAGGATTTATTTCCTCCAACATGGCCCTATTTCCTTTGTTTGTTTGTTTGTTTGTTTGTTTGTTTGTTTGTTTGTTTGTTTGTTTGTTTTTCGGGACATGGTTTGTCTGTATAGCCCTGGCTGTCCTGGAACTCACTTTGTACACCAGGCCTCAAACTCAGAAATTCACCTTCCTCTGCCTCCCAAGTGCTGGGATTAAAGGTGTGCGCCAACACCGCATGCACGTGAGCACACACACACACACACACACACACACACACGTACATACACACATAAACACTCAATTCCCTGCAGCACTACAATCTGAAGATTGTCTTAAATGCATAAGCCTTTGGGGTTGGTGGTGTTTCAGATCTAAGTACTAGCCCCAAATCACAAGGTTTCACTGTAATGTTAAGTAGATCATGTATGAGGGTTTTCCTGCAGCAGTACTTTTTCACATGACGCTGGCTCTGTTTTAAACCATGCAGGCACCTGGTACTAGAATCTTTGTAACATTGTGAGGGACTTAGCAATTTGCTGCCTCTTGCAGACAAGGTTCTAGGGCATAGAAAGACTGAGTATTGCCTACTTCAGGGGCCAGCAAGATGGCTCAGTGGGTAAAGGTGCTTGCAGCCAAGTGTGACAAGCTGAGTTTGATCCCTGGAGTGCACGTGGCAGAAAGAAAGAATTGACTTTCTCAAGTTTGTAGTCTGACCTCCACAAAAGCACCATGGCACACACAGGTCTATCCCTACACATGTACCCATCCCCAAATAAATAAGCTTTTAAAAATTGAAGGGTTAACTTTGAAAGTCAAACAACACCCACCAGTCATCTGTATCCTCGTGACTCCCAGAAGTGGTGTTTCATTAGAGAAACAAGACCTGATTCTCTCTAGAGTTTAAGAACTATCTGCTACTAAGAGCCCTCACACAAAGCCCCTATATCCTGTTCACCCTCTTCTGTAATTTTGCACGTGTGAGCAACTGTACTGGGTGCCCTGGGTCTAAAGCTGCTGCAAGCAAGCAGTCATAGAAACGGGCTGATCATCCACAGATGTGAATTCTTTTTCCTACACCTACTGGCTATCCTGCTGGGGCACAGTAATTACTTTCTAAATCCAGGTGTTCTGCTTGTTGGCAAACAGAATTTATGGATGATATGTTTGCAAAATAACCCAGCACTTACAAAGTTAGCTTGCAAATACTACGTGGTTTTTACAAGAGCTGGTTGTTTTGATTTGATAAAAATACCATGAACCCTCATTAGCATATAGCAGGTCACCAGTTAAATTCAGTAAAAACACAATGAAAGATCATCTTAATAATGATTCTGAGGTGGGTGGGCACCTTGACCAAGGTCACCAGGCAATGCTCACCATGATCAAGTTCATATAGAATCTGATCCTACCAGAGCTTAAGCTGAACTTGACTCTGTTGACGCCATCTTGGATAGAGGGTTCTCCTGTCTGTCCTAACCTTTTCTTTGACCCATGAACACGTTGAAGGTACAAAACACATATCCAGTTTCAACTGAATCTCTTCTAACTCCCACAATTCAAACCTGTGGGGCTCCACTCTGTTGAAACATCCCAGAGGCCAAGGCTGACTGCTGAGTTTGCCTCAGTCTCGCCCTTGCCTCTAAGCCTTCTTCCTTTGGCTTTTATCAGCTGTAGGGTGCATTGGTTAGGCAAGGTCTGGACCTCTCTAAGGACATGAAGACCATCATAACAAGAATTAGTGTTGTCATGAGTTACAAGCTAGGTGTGAACCTGACTTCCCATATCTTAAATCCCTCTGCATTTTCTTAGTCTTATGATCTCTCTTTTAAGCTACTTTCTTTCTACACTCTTGTTTCCTAGATCTGCGTTAACTACTCAGACCCCCAATTAAGACAATTCTGCACATGTTTATCTGGATGATGCCAATCATTCTGTTCTAAAAGCCAATTACAGCCCAGAAGACAATGATTTATAGGGACTTTGAAACAAATAAAGGGACTTCTAAGACAGTTTTCAGTGAAGCCTGATACAGAATGTCTGAATTTATGCTACTTAAATATATGCCAGATCCAAGATGAAAATCCCATGTCTTTGAAGGCAAGAAGCTTTTATCTCTTGACTTTATTTGAAAGCTTTATGGAAAATAACATGTGGAATGCAGGCCTGGTTAAAACCTCATTAAATCGAAACCAAGAGCATTATTGACTAAATATTCTTCTGTCAAGAAGAGAGAGGAAACACCAGATCAAAGGCTATTTATTTTTTCACTCTCAAGATTTTTATGTGTTATCAGCTTTTCCAGTTTATTCTCATCAATGTCCTTTCTATGAAATTTCTGCAGGTGACTTCCCCAATGCCTGTTATTTTATATAATCGTTTTGAAGAGTGTTCATAAGCAAATACCTCTCTCCATTCCTCTTAGATAGTGACAGGTTCCCTGTGAATGGTAGTTCCCCAGAGCTCAGCTCATGGCTGGAACCCTCTGAGACTCAGTCCAAAACATAGCTCACTATAAGACCTCCAGGTACTTCCCTACATGTACAAATGTGGGCTTAATACAAACCTCTTCCATTTGAGTGTCCATATGCTACTTCATGGGCATTTTAAAAATATATAATTGTTATTTTACAACTGTCTATGTGCTTAATCTTGCATGATATGAAGCTCTCAGTAAAACACCATATCAGTGTTAAAGATCCTTCAAGGTTTGGTGATGGATTAGAATTTCGATGGAATGTTGTAGCTCCTGAAGCAAATTATGTTGAGCTATTTTTAGCTGTTTAATGGCCATTTGTTGTCACCTATGTGCCTATGATGATCAAGTGAAGGTTTTTGAAATATGTTAAAAGATCACCAAGGCAAATGTCATCCTGAAGCACCAAAAGTAACTAGAATGCCTTCATTTAGTTGCAGTCCACTTACCTTAACAGTATACTTGAAAACACCAAAGCCTCCATTTATTATTTCTCTGTTATTCTGTAACTATAAAACATTTGTAAACCATCTCTACATTGGAACATGTTATTTAGGACAAACATGGGCACTAATATTTGGCTCAAGAATAAATTTTTTATCCCTTCTCAGATAAGAGCTAGATTTTACATCAATACCAGCCTGCCTTCTGGTATTTTATTTAACCATAATGATTTCCAGAAATGCAAATGGGCATAAACTCCCCCAGTTAAGCACAAATGTACTGTGTCTTCTCCTCTTATGTCTGACCTCCTTCACTAATCTCATTCTTTGTCTTAACCATGGATGACGCTAGTGGCTGTCCTGAGTTTACACATGGGTCTCTATTTGCCAGACTGAGAGTTTTGCAAGAAAAAAAAAGTGGTGCCTTATGTCTGGTTCTAGGATCAAGCATGGGAAACTGGACCACAGTAGGTGCCCAGTCAGTGTTTAGCACATGTAAATATAGCTCAATGAAAGCAACTAGGTCCATCTATTCAGAGTTTGAACTAGTAGGGGAGTCAGCCACCAGCACACATGTGGATGTAGCATGCATGTGTGCAGCAGAGACTGGCAGACAGGATGGGGAGTGTGGAAGGCAAACATGGTAAACTAGCATTTCAGGGGCCCTGTGATTGGAGGCTGTCGATGAAGCTTTGGCTGGGCTAACTAGAAGCAAGACATCTTGTGTTACACTCTAATCCCTGTTGATGTGATAAAAAGCAACACAGGAGAGGAAGTGGTCATTTAACCTAAAATTGTGTTATATCTGGGAAGTCAAAGCAGGAACTCAAAACCGCTCACATTATCCACCCATATTCAAGAGCAGAGATAAAAGAATGTTCACATGCTGCCTACTTGTTCATGCTCAGCTAACTTTCTTTACTCTTTCTTACATAGCTCAAGGCCCAGCCTAGGGAATGATGCCACCCACATTCAGGGTAGGACTTGCCTCCTCAATAATTGAGGCAAATACCCGTAGACATGCCCACAGTTGCTCAGCCTGCTTTTCTATATCCTATTATCACCTTCCCAGAGATGGTACCACCCACAGTGGGCTAGGCCATCTTGTGGGGGTCCTCAAAGGTGTCAGATAGGAAAATGGACTGCATGAAGAGATAAGAGTGAAAACTGAATACAGACTGACTTTGTCAACCTGGATCAGACCTCACAGAGTCTGATGCCTGACAATTCATTACCAGAGTATTTAAAACACAACACAATTTGGGGAAATGTTTCCAGGGCAATGGTCAGTCCAGCTTAAGGTGTAACTACAAAGGAACCCACTTACAAAGTACATGTAACCATGAGGGTGGGTTCTGTAGCTAACAGCCTAGAGTCTAGCATAGTCTCTGATGATAACATAGAGGTCAGCAGGTCATAAAGTACATGTGACATGTCCCCTAAGGATGAGTAATGGTCCAGGAATAGAAGAGTCTGGAATAATCTTTCTGGGGAATTAGGGTGAGGTCTGCCTCTATAGTAAAACTGGGTGAAGTCTGCCTCCACAGATAGCAAAAAGATCAGCAGGTCATTAACAAAACCCTCTCTCAGCTTTCTGGATGGAATACAGGTATTTGATTTTTATCTCCTCCATTGAGAAGACACCCCTGCCTGATTAGCACTCCTGGTTCTCTGAGTACTTCTCTCTGCTTATAAGGACTTCTATGCCCTCAACACCCTCACATCAATCATCTATCAAGAAAATGCCCCACAGGCCAATCTGATGGAGGCAATTCCTCGTCGGCTGACATTCCCTCTTCCCAGATGATCATAACTTGTGTTAAGCTTGGGGTGGGGGTGGGGTAACCAACAGAGCTGGGAAGGAAGGAAAGGAAAGAAGGAAGGAAGGAAGGAGGGAGAGACAGAGGAAGGACGAAGTCAATGAGTCTGTAACATCTTATTTTTTATTCAGCTGGAAGAAACCAAGGTTTGTAACAGCTGCAGAGAAGCGGAACACTGAACGTCCAGCTGCCGCTTTAAGTTCAAAATATCTTGCTGCTGAAATGCGTCCATTTTTTTAAACAAGATCCTGCCTGTTGCTTCCTCTCAGTGACTTAACCCCAAGAAACATATAACAACGTACTTTCCATTGAACTGAAGAAACAAAAACCTGGCCAGTTTCTAAAATCGTGCCTGGCAAGCCAGTTTGTGCAGTAAAGATTGTTCAGCCAGCCCGTATCCCAGATAATGTAATAAAAATGCCTGTGCACTGATGCTGGATGGAGATGCACTCTTGTAATTAGATTCATTAGCTTCAGATCCGCATTCTAATAACACCTGTCTAGCGGAAGCGTGCTTGTTTTCCAAATTTCATTCTTTAAACCAGCTTAATTTAGGTACACACTCTTTTAAAAATCATCTCAGTTGTCGTAATATTAAAATTAAATATGCAAAATAAGTAATTTTATACAAAGCCTTTCAGAAAGCCCTTCACATCTGGTCTGCTCAGAACTGTGAATGCAAAATAGCACTTTACAATTTCATCAGCCAAACGAGCAGAACAGATTTAAATTCGTGTGCAGCTATTTTATGTGGCACACCTTGTAGCTCTGATTTCTCACACTGGAACTACTTAATTTCCTAATGCAGAATGTAACTTCTAATGTAAATTGCATTTCTCTGTATAACTGTAAGCCTAGCCACATAAGCATTTTTTTAAAAGTTGAATGCAAAGCTTGTTGAGAACATTATGTCAGTTTCAAGGGAGGAGTGAAGAGACTTCACCTGCATGAAGTCATCCTGCTCAAAGAAATAAAAATAAAATTGGTATTCTGCCCGTGACCCTGGCGGATGACCACATGCACTGATGCATCTGGACAGCAATAATTCAACTTAGTGGGTAATAAGAAAAGAAATGGCAAAGGTTGGAGGGCAACTGAAGAACTTGAGGGAAGGACACGANCTCTATATATATAAATATATATATATATATATATATATATATATATATATATATATATATATATATATCTATATCTATATATATATATATAGATAGATAGATAGATATATATATAGATATATATATATATGTGTGTGTGTGTGTGTGTGTGTGTGTGTGTATCCTGTAGTTTTGACTGAAAGTCAGTGTTTTTCAGAGATTTCAAACTGAAGTTTTTCAGACAACTTCTACCTGTGTAGGCTTCCCTGTAAGTGCTCTGTGTTGAATTTTTAATTTTTTTTTTTAAATTGCTACTTTATTTTATGTGTATGTGTGTTTTGCCTACATGTATGCCTGTGTACTACTTGCCTACAGTACCCATAGAGGCCAAAAGAGGGCATCAGATTCTCCTGGAACTGGAACTGGATAGTTATAAACCACTGTGTGCATTCTAGGAATTGAATCTGGATCCTTTGCAAGACTACCCAGTGCTGTTAAGACTAGGCCATCTCTCCATCTCTCTACACTTAAATTAGCCACTTTGTTAAGTTATTGTGGTATTCAGAATAGGCTTCACCCCATAGATTCATGTGTTTCGGACACAGAGGGTGACACTTTTAGGAGATGTGGCCATGTTGGAGTAGGTGTGGCCTTGTTGGAGGAAGTGTGTCATTGTGTGTGTGTGTGTGTGTGTGGTGGGTGTGAGGATCTTCTATGCCTAAGTTGTGCCAGTGTGGAATAAGAGCCTCCTTCTAGCTGCCTGCTGAAGACAGTCTCCTTCTGCTGCCTTCGGATCAAGATGTAGATTTCTTGGCTCCTCTAGCACCAAGTCTGCCTGCACATTCATGTGCTTTCCACCATGATGATAATGGGCTGAACAACTGAAACTGTAAGCTAGATACAATTAGATGTTTCCCTTTATAAGAGGAAACATCTTGGTCATGGTGTCTCTTCTCAGCAATGAAACCCTGACTAAGTTCCTTTGCTCATCATTGTGACAAAAGAGCTACAGGAGCCATTTAAGGGAATAGAAGGTTATTTGCACTCAAGGCTTCAGGGTGGTCTCCACTCCTTGTGGTTGATGAAGAACGGCAATGGAGCAGCTCTGTCTACATCTGTGGGATCTGGAGGTAACTGGTGATGTCTTGGAAAGCCAAAGTAGAAGCTGGAAACTTGGGCCAAAGCAGGAAGTTCCTGTAACCTTTGAGAGATGCTCCATAGTTACTCACTTAGATTCCAGAAGAAGGCCATAGATTCCACAGCCTCCTGACACAGTACCAGTGCCATCCAGCAGCTGGTGAATCATCGTTTTATAACCCTTGAGTCTATGGGAATAAGTAACATTCAGACCAAAAACTTGAGACTGTGCTGCTTCAAGCAGGTCTTCATATTTCACACACACACACACACACACACACACACACACACACACTTTATTAAATGTGCTGACCTTACTTATACCAGGTGGTGGTGCATGCCTTTAATCCCAGCACTCAGAAATCATAGGCAGGTGGATCTCTGAGTTCCAGATAAACCTGATCTACAGATCAGTTCCAGGACAGTCAGGGATACACAGGGAAACCCTATCTTTTAAAAAACCAAAACAATACAAGAAACAATAAACAAAAATAAATGTATTTGGATGTTTGGGGCCAAATTTCTCTTGAGCAACAAGAAACCCATCTCAAGAACTGGCTTCCCACTTGGCCACAAACCCAGGAGTTGGAGTTTTCTACTTAAGATAGCTTGAATTAAGGGTTTGTCTTTTTTTTTTTCCATAATGTGTATGGAAGTGGGTTTGTGCATGTAAAGTGAAGTTATCTGTGGAGAACAGTAGCATGTAATGGGCCCTCTGGAATTGAAGTCCCTGATGGTTGTGAGCCTCTGATCACGAGGGCTGGAGGCTGAGTGTGGCTTGTCTATAGGAGTCTTGTGTGATCTTAAACCCGAAGCCATCTCTCTAGCTCGCTATTCAAGATTGTTAAATTGACTTTACAAATCCCAAATACAGACTTGCTCAGAACCAAATCCAATATAGGGTTTAATTCAGCGTGAGGCATGTCCTATAGAGATCTCCCCCAGTGCCCATTCCTGTGCTTCCCTGTGTTCTCTCTCTCTCTCTCTCTCTCTCTCTCTCTCTCTCTCTCTCTCTCTCTCCCTCTCCTTCCCTGTGTTCTCTCTCTCTCTCTCTCTCTCTCTCTCTCTCTCCCTCTCCTTCCCTCCCTCCCTCCTTCCCTCCCTCCCTCCCTCCTTCCCTCCTCAGAGCATCCCAGTAGAAGTAAGGCACTGAGACACAATGCTCACACCGATGGAACTAGGACAAGAGTTCAATTCCCAGCACCCACATTGGTCAGTTCAAAACCACCTATAACTGCAGCTTCGGGGAATCCAACATCCTCTTATACCTTCTCTCTCTCTCTCTCTCTCTCTCTCTCTCTCTCTCTCTCTCACACACACACACACACACACACACACACACACACACACACACACACACAAATCAATCAATCAATCTTATAGAACAAGGAACCTGGAGATCCCATGCATTTGAAGGTGGTGTTAGTGAGGCCAGAGGCAAGACACACTACACAACTACACAGGAAGACATGGCAATGCCTTGTATAAAGAAGGTGGGAGTTCAGAGATTTCTGCTCAGAGACACAAGAGTAATTGGACCAGAGTTCCAAGGAGAGAGCACACAGAAGGTGATATGGCATATCAGAAGGCCAGAGGGACATTATCAGCTTTCTAGTCTAACTGATAACTAACTGCCCACAGTGCAATGTAAAATCACAGTTATGTGAGTTATGGTGGCCACATGGGACTCTAACCACACTGTTTGCCACATATGTCCCATGCTTACTTCTCTGAGTGTGGGCCATCTTGATATTTTGAGCATGGTCCCAAGTCTGGGCTGTTTCTTCCTTGGGAGCACTTACAAATATTCTTGAAGCCAAGTTCTCAGCATCTTGTTGATTTCCCTGTTGAGCTCAGTGCCAGTCAGCAAACGTTCCCTGACAGGATGGCCTCTGCAAACTGCATACCATACCAAACAAACCAGAAAAATAAAGTTATTCATGATATCAAAGACTAATGGCACTAAACCTGAAATTAGACTAATTACCTTTACAAGTTAGCTTTAGTTAATTGTGTGTGAGCATGTGTATGTGTGTTTGTGAATGTGTATGTATATGAGTGTGTGTGTGTGTGTGTGTGTGTGTGTGTGTGTGTGTGTGTGTGTGAATCTTCCCTTTAAAACAGAATAATGCTTGTATTGCTAGTGGGCAGGTTGCCCCATTGACAACTGCCTGAAACTTTGTACACACCCAGGATAGAGCAAATGCCTAGGAGCCTGTTCCTGGTGTCCAAGGAAGGACCAAGAATGGACTCCCCAGCCTGCCACTTCCTAGATGGTCTCAGTGTGGCCACCCCTCATAGGACTCTCAGTGCAGGCCTGTTACACACATCTGACCTCTGTAGAACGCAGAACAGTCCAAGGCTGAACCTCCCTGCTGAAGGCTTCTAGCTTTACCATTGACAGGGATGAGTGGTGGGAAGAAAGGGGATGTGGAAAGTCTGACAAATGATGTGAACCATGAATCAGCTGCTCATCTACAGTGCTGGGTTCCAGTCTGTACACATACCTTTGCAAGCGTCAGGTTTGTGTGCAATGCTTTGTATTATGCTGTGGGGAAATATAACTAAGAATGTCAGTCAGCTAAGTGGGGGAGGGGGCTGCTTTCTTAATCTTCAGGCACTCAGATATGAAAGGCTTCATAATCCTGTGTTTCAGTTCAATGTATAAGGCATGTCCTGGGGAAGCCTCCCTCCAGCACCCATAGCTGTGGTTTCTTACTGTCGATCTGCTCAGAGCATCTCAGTGGAAGCGAGGCACCATGACATGGGTGCTTAGGTCCCTGGAACTGTGTGTGCATCCTAGCCCAAGGCAGCGGATTCTCCCGCAGCCTATGATGAAATAATTATGAAATCCAGTGCTTTGTCCAAGTGTCACACATTCATAAACACATTTCTAAATAAAATCACAAGCATGTGATCTTGCCTTGTGAAAGCCCCTCCCCCACCAAAAAATATATATAGTTTAGGAAAAATCAGCATTCGATTGTCATGGTCTAATTGTTTCCACAATTTTGTGAGTTTTTTTTTTTTCCTTATTGGCCTGAGCTAGTAAAAATAACCTTCTTATGAAAAATGTATGGGATTAATAAAAGATGAGCATTCTAATTGGGTTCTTCTTGCTCTTCCACAGCCTGATTGTAATTAGTTCTTGTATTCATGCGAAGATTCTTATTTTTAAAAAAAAAGTAATCTCGGCTTAGTCAGTTCAACATTGTTGAACAGTGATGAGCACATGGGACTCTTTTATCCCTCCCCCCAGCTTTGGCTTGCAAAACATTTCATTAAAATAAGTTTTGCCCCCAGTTTCACCTAATAATTAAATCTGTGAGGCAGGGATGTTAGCAGTATGATAACTCCTCAGCACTTCTCTATTCTCAAACTTCCATATTTGTGGATGGAGGGGTCAGAAACAAGCCCAGGACCTCTCAAGAATGCACCATCATCACCTTTCACATTTTTTTCTTATTTTTATTAAAGTATAAATAAAGCATAAAGTATATAAAAAGCATTTCATAAATTGTGTTTCAAAACATTGTATATTGCAAGGATTGTTTAGTTACATGCCATGAGACAGTTTGGGGGAACCTGTCTTTTCAGTGGAGATGCATATGTATCAATCAATTCATCCATTTAGAGTTGCAACCCGGTAATGTTTAGAATACTCATGACCACACACAATTATTGCTAAAAAACCATTTCAAAACAGAAATGAAACCCTGTCCTCATCCATTGTCAGCCCCATTATCCTCCCCACAGCTACCACCCAAGCTCATTACCATCTGTCCTAGATACTTCCTATTGCTGTGATTAAACGCCATGGCCAAAAGCAATTTAGGGAGGGAAAAGTCCACTTCATCTTACGGCTTAGGAGTCCATCCTTTAGGGAGGTCGAGACAGGAACCTGGATGCAGGAACAGATGCAGAGGCTGTGAAGGAGTGCTACTTACTGGCTTGCTCCTCATGGCTTGTTCAGCTTACGTTGTTCTAGCACCCAGGACCACCAGGCCAGGTGTTGCACAGCCTGCAGAGGGCTGAACCCTCTCACGCCAATCATTTACCAAGAAATTACCCAACAGACTTGTCAGTCCAGTGGGGACATTATCTCAGTTGAGGCTCCCTCTTCCAAGATGGCTCTAGCTTGTGTTAAGTTTACATAAAACCAACCATCATGCTATCTAACTCATTCCCACCCAATCCTGTCACCATCCAAACCATTGCCACCGGTCCCCTTTTACTACTCTGTTCAGCCTCTTACTTCCCTTCCCTGTTACCACACAAGCCCACAAACTGTTTGAAGCAACAAACTCATCATTCAGCTCTCTGTCTATCTGGGTATTTCATGTAATGCATTGAACCCATGGTGACTTGTATGTCTAGCCTCTTGTGCTTTGATGTAATCATTGTGAAGTTGCTCCAGGTTGGGCCACTGTCATTGTCCTGTGTGGACGTACCACTCTTTTTAATCATCGATTCAACACAGATGCTTTTGAGTTGCTTCCATTTAGGGCAGATATTATTGGTACTGTTTACTCTTATTTCTAGAAAGATATCATTTGATCACCATCATTGTTAAATGGCGTTGAATCATCCCAGTCAAAACAAAACGATTATGTTATAAACCTACACCCAGCCTTTGATAAAAACCACCAAATGTTTCCCTAAGTCACATTTTTATGACCTATTGTTCAACACGCGGCATTTTACAGACTTCTACTCTAGTCCATCCCTCTGTGTGTGTGACCTGAAGCAAGGAGAAGCTGTATCAATGAGGTCAGCTTTGTGATGAGTCTTCAAATTCAAGTGTTTATTCTTTGAATTTTATTTATTTATTTTTGCTTGTTGTTTAAAAGTCTTGTTTAGATTTAGTTATTGTTATATTTAATGTGTGTGTGTGTGTGTGTGTGTGTGTGTGTGTGGAGAGAGAGAGAGAGAGAGAGAGAGAGAGAGAGAGAGAGAGAGAGAGAGAGAGAGAGAAAGAGAATGAAGGTCCCTGGGGAGGCCAGAAGAAGGTTTCATACGCTATGGAACTGGAGTTTCAGACAGTTGTGAGGTCAGAATTTCTTAATAAAATGCCCATGCTTTCTTTGTGCTCTTTGTATCACTGACTAAAGCTTTGTAAGTAACCCCTGTGCTCACCCTATCTGCTGTAATCTATCTCCAGTGTGCCCATCTCGCTGTCTGTATTCACCATTAGGGGACACATTTCACTGTGACACACACACACACTCAAATTGCTCACCTGTGCCATGGAGGGAGTACAAAGTGAGATGCTCTCCTGTGAGCCACATTTCTTATTTCGTCTCTTCAAAGAAATCTGTGAGACTAAATTAAACTAAAAGTAGCAAGTCATTACAAGAAGATATTGAACTTTGATTAGAAAACAGAACAAGAAGTTGTTCATTGGAAATGAAGGATAATTTCAGTTTATTAGTAAAAGCATTGAGGGGTGTGGATACTGAATGGGAGAGATGAGATGATCTTAAGTGCTAGGATAACATTTACTGAATGTGGAAAGTTGAGCATGGAGCTTCAACTTTCATGTACACTGTGGGTAGCTAATTATCTTATTAATCCTATTATGGTCTAATTATCTCTTCCATTTAGCCATCTCAATAACATCTCTTTGTAACAGCTTTATTGAGATACAATTTGCATACAATAAAATCCAACCTTTTAGAGGGTACAGTTCAATAGCTGTTAGCATGTTCACAGGGTTGTGCACCTGTCACTGTTTGGCAAGAGGCATCTGCTGCCGTTAGTAGCAACAGAACCTTGCCCCTTGGCATTAAAGCATTCAGGCACACACACATGTACATACATGTAAACATACATGCACACACATGCAACACACACATGTACACACATACACACATGTACACACACACACACAGTCCAGCCAAGCACCAGGTAGAAATCCTTTGTTCATACTGAGGAAAGACAAGAATGTCAGATTCGCTGGTGGACACTGGTCCTTGTGACCAGAATTCTCTCCTAGCAACCAATGATTAAAATGCTCACACTACTCCTCTGAACCTCAAACTCTCCTGACAAGGCGCACCATGAAGCTGGGATTGATGATGGGAATGAGCACTTAAGCAAAGCCCCGCCCCCTCCCCGTTGATGTCCACCTGTGATGATGAGCCCAATTTTTCTATTATGTCTGAGAACCCGTTGGCTTGTTCATGATCAAGAAAGTTCACATCTCATTTCCTTCAGAGTGTTCCATCCTTTCAGCTCCTTCTTATTCATAGTTGCTGGACTCAGCCTGAGTTCATTTTCATATGTGGTATGTGGCAGGAGTCCAACTTCATTATTTTGCATGTGAATCGTTACCCGGGGGCATTTGTTGGAAAACCTACATGCTTTCCTATTAAGTGGTCTTTAGAACTTGCGAAAAGTCAATTAACCTTAAGTGTGAAGGTTTGATCTCTCGATATCAGTTTCTACTCAGCTGATTTGTGTTTAGCCTCATGCCAGGACCACGCTCATTTAAACAATCAGTAGAGTGAGGAGACAGCCCGTGGAATGGAGGGAGTGATGTTTGTTAACTGCTTGTGTGACAGAAGACGCTTATCTGTATTATGCAAAGAACTAAAAAAAAAAAGTACATGTTTAGTTTTTTAAAGAAAAAAACAAACCATCCAATCAATACATGATGTGAACAGGCCATTCATTAACAAACGAACATTAAAAGATAAAATACAAATGATCAATAAACATGAAAACTTTCAAAGCCGTTCTCATTAGAGAAATGCAAACTAAACTCCATTGAGGTTTCTTCTCACTCTAGTCAGAATGAGTGACATCTAGGAAACAAATAATAAATACCAGATAGGAGGGGGAAGAGGGCATCCATTATGCACTGTTGCTGGGAATATAAACTAATCCAGCCACTATGGAAATCAGTATACATGTTACATTAAAAACTAAAAATAGAATTTCCCTATGACCAGGCTATAGCACTATAGAGTCTAACTTGACATATGTAGGAGGAACGGATGGCCTCACTGACAAGGCGGTGCCAGCTTCCTCATAAACAGCTACTGGGGCCATGCGGCCACTGAAGCAACTTCTATGTGAGGGTCAAACTGAAGCTAGCCTGAGAGCCTAGAGATTGGTGATGCAGACAATGACAGCCAATCAGGAACTGCCACTTGAAGGATGCTTACTTGGGACTACAGTGTTTGAAGGGTGTTCCAGAGAATTAACAAACGAGCTTGCTTCTACATTCTTACCTGCTCCAGAAGTCTGAGTCCTTGATTCTGCACCTATCACCCATTTCCCCCAAGGGAGATGCCAGACAGGATGGAGGATTCAGGCGACAGACATATTAGAATACTTGTACATCAGTGTTTATTGCAGCGGTTGTCACAACCAACTGCTAAGGTACAGAACCAGCCCAGGTGTCCGTTAGCAGAAGAATGGGTGAAGGAAACATGATGCCTATCACGATGGGAGATTTTTCAGTCCTGTGAGCTTGGAAGCTTTGTCATTTTCAGGAAAATGGGTACACAAGGAGTTAACCATACAGAGTGAATTTAGTCTGACTGGAAAGATAGACATAGCTATTCTCTCTTATTTGTATATACTCATAACTCATTTGTATATACTCACATCATCCCCAGGCCCTCACCCAGGCTCAAGGGACATTGCAGAAGAAGAGTCAGGAGAGTGTAATAACAGAGTGTAGAGGAGAGCCGCAAAATGGTGAATTCTAGAATTGTGTCTAGACTACTCATGCACCGATCCAGCCAGTCACCATTCCCAGAGAGAGATGGAGGAGCCTGGATGGACCCACCCCCTTACTGGGGAGCTATTGGTAGTTGGTAAGTGCTGAGGGGGGGGGAGAATTTATTTTTTTCTCCATGCATCAATGAGCGACCCTCAGCCATACATACTTAGGAATCACTGGACTCAGTGGGTTACTAGGTAAAGAAAAACTTCATGAAAGGAGAAGGATGTATTGAGGGGCTGTGGAAGGACTTGAAGAGAGGAAATGTGGGGTAAATATCATAGTTGGTTGTCTTCATGCATGAAATTCTCAAGAATAAAGAAAAAGTAATATAAAATGAAAGTAAGCTGTTATACATTCAACCCATAATTTAAAAACTATTGAAAACATCTTGCAACTTTGTTTTCTTGAATTTCGATTTTGTAATTACCTAGTCCGTTTCCATAAGTAATTAAACTGTAGTTTTGAGAAGAGTCAAGTTAAAATTTTATATCAACCTCAAGACTGTAGTCATGGTTACACAATGGCATCATCATCATCATCATCTTTTTTTTTTGAAACAGGGTTTCTCTGTGTAGCCCTAGCTGTACTGGAACTGGAACTCTCTCTGTGTACCAGGTTGGCCTCAAACTCAGAGATCCAACTGCCTCTGCCTCCTGAGTGCTAGGATTAAAGGACCGCACCACCATTGCCTGGCTTCACTATTATTTTTAGTTTTTTAAAAATTTTATTTTATGTGGATGAGTGTTTTGCCTGCGTGCATGTTTATGTAGCACACATCAGTGCTCATGGAGGTCAGAAGAGACCATCAAACCCCTGAAGTAGAGTCACAAACAACTGTGAGCCACCATGTGAGTGCTGGGACTTGAGCCGGAGACTCCCACAAGAACAGCCAGTGCTCTTAATCACTGGGCTATCTCTCCATCCCCCCTCCTTGATACTATTGAACTTGAGTGTATTTTGGTTTTTCTCAGTTTGTCCATCATTTTGTCTATAAATACAATTTTTATTCTGGCCCTTGTATCTCAAATCTTTGCTGAATTGGTTGACGTTTGAAACCATTTTCCCTTGTACATTCCTTAAAAGTCCCTATGTACAAGATTCCAATATTTGTGCTCATCCACCACACTGGCTTTCTTTCCCTCCAATCTTTATGTCTTTTGTTTCATTTCCTTTACCATTTGCTTGAGCTACGAAGTTACATTCTTTCCGTATCATTCAAGTAACTTTTCAAGACAGAAGTCTGTGCTTCCTGCTGATTTTCCTCAAGTCTCTCATTCCTTTTGTTGCCACGGCAAATGGAATGGTTTGCTTAATTTAATGTTTCCCATTATTTATCCTTCCTGTGGAAGCACTACGCGCTGTTGTGCACTGTTCTCCCACACACTCACTGAACATCTTAGCCTTTTGCTAGTTCAAAAAGGGCTTTAAAGCTAGTTCGTGGCATTTTCTAAGTAGAAGCCCCTGCCATCTGTAAATCACATAGCTTTGTTTCCTCCCTTCAATCTGGACACATTCCTTTGAGCTACCCATCCTAACTGCCTCACCAAACTCTCTCCACTGCAGTGCTGAAAACCCAATCCAGAAGCACAGACAATCTGTGTCTTTTGTGGACCTGAGAGGAACTGATGCTCTGTTCCTCACTACCACCTCTGACAGAGTTGTTCAGAATGTTTGTGGGTGGCATTTTTAGGATGTACGAATACTCTCCCATCAAGATATCATGAAATGGAATTTAATTTTACCTTTTTTTGTGTGTCTTTGGAGATGATCAAGTGTTTTTTTTTTTGTTGTTGTTGATGATGCAGTGTGCTGTGTTCATTGATTTTCAGATGATTAAATAACATTTTTTAAATTTTTTTATTAGATATTTTCTTAATTTACATTTCAAATGCTATCCTGAAAGTTCCCTCCCACTCCCCTTGCCCTGCTTCCCTGCCCACCCACTCCCATTTCTTGGCCCTGGTGTTCCCCTGTATTGGGGAATATAAAGATTGCAATACCAAGGGGACTCTCCTCCCAATGATGGCCGACTAGGCCATCTTCTGCTACATATGGAGCTAGAGACACGAGTTCTCGGGGTTCTGGTTAGTTCATATTGTTGTTCCTCTTCTAGCGTTGCAGACCCCTTCAGATCCTGGGGTTCTATCTCTAGCTTCTCCATTGTGGGCCCTGTGTTCCATCATATAGATGACTGTGGTAAAAAGGACACATGCTCCACTATGTTCATAGCAACCATATTTATAATAGCCAGAAGCTGGAAAGAACCCAGATGTCCCTCAACAGAGGAATAGATACAGAAAATGTGGTACATTTACACAATGGAGTACTATTCTGCTATTTTAAAAAACGAATTTATGAAATTCTTGGGCAAATGGATGTATCTGAAGGATATAATCCTTAGTGAGGTAACCCAATCACAAAAGAAGTCATTAGATATGTGCTCACTGATAAATGGATATTAGCCCAGAAACTTAGAATACCCAAGATACAATTTGCAAAACACAAGAAAATCAAGAAGGAAGACCTCATTCCTCCTTTGAATAAGAAACAAAATACCCATGAAAGGAGTTACAAAGTTTAGAGCTAAGATGAAAGGATGGAACATCCAGAGACTACCCCACCGGGGGATCCATCCCATAATCAGTCATTAAATAACATTTTTAATGGTGTGTGTGTGTGTGTGTGTGTGTGTGTGTGTGTGTGTGTGTCTTGTAAATGCAGTGCACATGATGGCCAGAAGAGGGCATCATATCTCCCTGAAGTTGGAGTTACAGGGTTGTGAGCCCTCCAAATCTGAGTGGCAGGAACTGAACTCAGGTTCTCTAGGAAACTAGCAAGCAACTCTAACTGCTGAGTCACCTCTCTAGCTTCTACATGATTTTAATCACTTAGATAAGTCCCATCTGTGTGTTTCTTTCCTTATGTGAATAGTGGGATGTTTTTGTGTCTATAGTGATTAAGAGTTTTGTTTTATAGTTTTCTACTGGGGACTCTCCTTGGCTGTGATCTCTAAATAACACCAGCTTCACACCATGAATTGAGAAATGTCCCTGCCTCTGATGATTTTAAAGATTTCTAAAAATGGAATTCATTTATTCTTTTACAATTTCACACATGTACATAATGTTCTTTAATAGTGTGTGTTGGGCGGAGAGGGAGTCACTTTCCCTGGTGGTGTAAATTCTGGTAAGCTGAAGCAGACATCCCCTCAACCACCCACGTTTTTGCAGTCAAATGCAATTAGATGCAGTGAGTTACCAAAACAGAAAAAAAAAAAAGATATAGTGGCTTTATGAAAAGTTAGTATTAATTCTTCTGAGAAATTTGGTAGAATTTAATAGACAAGCTACTTATTCATAGGGCTTTACTTCATAATGTTCATATGTATAATTTAATGTGTTTAAAGAATAATTACCCTACCCCAAACTTGTCTTCTCTGGTAAGATGTCCAATATCAGGGCTATGTCAATCACTGCTCTTTACAATATTGTGGTTAGATGAGATGCCCTGAGGGGCCACTCTGACAGAGACAGTCTGTGTTTTTCTCATTCCACCAGGCTCCTGTATCAAGTTCTGTGTGTCCTCTTGTCTCTTGTACTTGGGCTTGATATTACATTCATGAAAAGTCAACTTTTTACTAAGGGTAAAAGTTCACGTTCTGAGACCGAGAGAAACCCTGGCTGAGCCCCAGAGACTGAACCATCACTGACAGACGTGGAAGACCACATGGCTGCTCTCTGTGCACTGTTCCCCACTTCCCCTGCAGCAGGCAGCGCTCCTGGTGCGTGGTCTTTGATGGTAAAGTTTGCCTGAGCTGTTTGTAAGAAACTCAGAGACTGTTTTTCTTTACCCCCTCACATGGACTGGGTGAAATCCTGTACCAAGTGTCACATGGGTGACTATTAATGGGATGATAAGCCAATCTTCAAATCACACTCACGCTACTGTCTCCTAAGCAAGTGTCTGTCGAAGCCTGATGATACATGACTTCTTTCATATTGAGTAACGTCCCTGCCCCATAACCTCTCCGCTTTTTCATTCCATAAATATCTGAAAACCCTTTTCTAATCCACCCCCTCAATCTCTCTCTCTCTAGGTTGTAGTCTTGCTCTTTTGTGCCCTGGCCCAACTCTACTCCTCTATCCCATCAACATCCCCCAAACATCCTACATTGGAGACATGCAGCTTCATGATGGCTCTGTGCTTGGCTTCCGGCAAAATTTGTCACTCAGTGATTCATTCTGTGACAAAGAAAACAGCCCTGGCTCAGGAGCATGTTGCTGCATCATTTTGAATATACATTTGCGAGTGAAATCGGAAGCAACCCCAGTGTGTAAAATGCCTGACCGTGACTGACCCTAATGTATATGATGATCAAACACGGCAGTTTCAGGTTCTTGCTTCTCCTTAGCAACAGTTGCCTGGCTCCTGCCCTGCGGCCCCCTTCTAGAAGGACCACATTGTGTTTTCTGCATCCACATGGTTCCCCGTGCTCGCTATTGATGTCCTTGCTCTGACATCCCGGAACCTGTGAGTGTTAGACTGTACCCTGAACATGAGCCATTTCACAGCAATGTTCTTTAGTAGGTGACGATTCTAGTCTTTGTGTAGAGAAGAAGAACTTCCATTTAAATTCCCTTAAAAAAACATTTTTAAATTAGCTTGCAAACTAGTAGGACCTTGGAAGGCTTCGTCATACTTTAATTGTTGTTGGCCCACCCTCTACCCTTCCTTTCTTACACACCTCCCACCTCCACCCCCATTTAAGCTTTTATCTCCCAGGATTCTCTCCCTGTTCTTTCATATCTCAAATGTCTTGCTATCCCCTCTAGTGATGTTGTTTTCCTAGGACTGCAAACTGGCAGGTTCCAGAGTTGCTTCTTCCTGAACACTCCATTGTGGTTAGCCAGACCTTCCTCTATTTCACACGAGCTCCTTCTCCTGTAGAGATGGAGATGCAGAGCCTAGAGGGCAACGCCAGGCCAAGGCAGATGCCTGACCAGGTTCAGTGAGGAAAACACAGCAAGTTGCTGCGCTTTGTTTAAGTAACAAAGGCATTTGTTATGTAAGCAGGAAGTAAAAGGATGTGGATATTAAATTCCTGATCCATGTACCACAAAAGGGAGGGGTTACTTATTATTTCCCTTTGGTGATAAGTCAATTCTGAATGCAGCAAAGCATAGGTTTTCAATTCTTTTGTAAAGTTTATATCTTAGTGCTGTATTTACATCACTTCCATCCTTCACTTTCCCATCTCCAGGTCCTCTTATCCCCCCTTTCCTTAATTATAATCGGCACACACACACACACACACACACACACACATATGCAAGCTTGCGTGCACACATGCATATGTGTTTAATGCTGACCACTCTTTTAGACAGGAAAAGGAATCTACGCCCATGAAATCTCAATAATATAGTCATCTGTCTTAGGGTTTCTATTCCTGCACAAAACATTGTGATCAAGAAACAAGTTGGGGAGGAAAGGGTTTATTCATCTTACACTTCCATGTTGCTGTTCATCACCAAAGGAAGTCAGGACTGGAACTCAAGCAGGTCAGGAAGTAGGAGCTGATGCAGACGCCATAGAGGAATGCTATTTACTGGCTTGCTTCCCCTGGCTTGTTCAGCTTTCTTTCTTATAGAACTCAAGACTACCAGCCCAGAGATGGTACCACCCACAACTAATTGAGAAAATGCCTACAGCTGGATCTCATGGCACTGAAGTTCCTTTCTCTATGATAACTGCAGCTTGTATCAAGTTGACACAAAACCAGCCAGTAAGTACATCATTTAAGCAAGATCTATTGACATCCCAATATGAATGGGAGAAATCTCATAATCCCCATATGTAGATGAAGAGCTACAGGCAACCAATGGCTAATGGGAGGAGAAGAATTGATTTTTTTTTTCCTGACAGGTTATCTAATCCTAAATAGCTAGTTTAGGGGCAGCAGGAGGGGAAAGGGGGGAGGGCAAAAGGGGGGGGGTAATGGTTATGCTTCATTTCATTGTTCTATTGGAAGCAGCATTCCCCAAAGCTCATGGGAAACCAGAAGAGTCAGTCTCAAGATGCTTCCCTCTGAGGGGCAAGAAAGTGACCAGGGATGATGTCCTAGCCCTCCATTTTCCCAAAGGGCCTTGCTGTCTCGTCCAAGGCTTGGATTGGTTATTAAATGTTTTGCCTTCATATTACTATAGCAGAGTGATTTACTTTGGCTGGGACATTACTACCAGCCCAGTCACCATTCTACAGAGACATTTATGGTGACCTATAGTCAATCTTGGCCCCATAGCCATGACAAAAAGTAACCAAAGCCCCACAGCAATAAGGAGATGAGACTGACTGAACAGCACTCCTAGGACAGGAGAGCAATATAGTCAGACCCTCCTCCAGTATTTCTGGCACTGCTCTTTACCAGTAGACACCAGCCAAGTCTAGTCTTGGGGTTGATTACATGCATAGATGGTAGAGGTTGAGACAGAAAGTATTAAATCAGGTAGCTGTAATGAGATTGTCAACCATACTGGGGTGGGACTTGGGTAAAACAGGTTCCTTTGAGGTGGCTTAAATTCCTATAGTTAACCCTTTACCCTTTGAGAAACCCTTCACTCGTGTTCCTGTGAGTAACCCTTCACGTTCCTGAAAAATGACCTCAGTAAGGCCATTGAGCTAGACTTGGATGGGTACATCCTTTGGTGTGGCTGCACTGTGCCTAAGAGACAGAGACGTTTCAATTTCCCAGGAAGAAATACCATAGCAGACCAACATAGATGCCTCTCATCAGAGCATGTGGCCTGCAACAAGCCTGGCTGAGGATATTAGGCAAGTATTTTGGAATGTAAACTGAACTAAAACACAAAAAGAAAATGGTCAGAATGTGTCTTATGTGTGCCTATTTCTTCACTCTAATTAAACATAAAGAAGAAACACACACACACATCACATGCATGGACACGCACACATGCACACACACACACACACACACACACACACACACACAATTGTTGCCTGAACTGACATTTTTCTTTAAAATTGCCTCATGGTTGAAAAGTGTTCATATATGGTCCAGAATATACCAGTTTTTCTTGTGCTTTTTAAAAATCATGTTTTGCCTCCAATGTCTGAAAATAGCAGATATTTGCAATGTGAAGCATTTGTTTTTCATAGTTGAATTTAAGTTTTGTAAAATTGTCACGGGGTCAAGCACAGATTTTCTTTTCTTCTTGACATGTTAATTTGTCAAAGCAGGGAACGAAGGACACTGATTTACAATTTAGAGGCATTAGGAAAAAGCTGCCAATTATGGAGTCCTGCTTGCCACTCAGAGCAAGCTCTAAAACCCAGCCTTAACCCCCTCTACACTGCTAATCACCACCTACAAGGGCCCAGGCTTCAAACTCCTTGTGAAGAAGAAACCTAAGTTGCTATTCCATAATGAGCAGAAATGCGTCTCTTGCTTCCTGAAAACCTCCCAGGGCCGAGCTGCAAGGAGAGCTCATAAGAACACAATTTTTCCACAGTTCTCATCTTATTTTAAAAAAACCACATGTGTTCCTTCTCTTCTCTTTGTTCTGTACAGTCTGGAGAGTTTGAGTACATAGCAAGGAAGAGGTAAAATAATAAATAGCATGTAGCAGACAGACAGAAGCAGCAGATACAAAGCAAAGCATCATCAAATTGGTGCTCAGAGCATCCGTCAGTGAAGATGGGGAGTATCCTAATTGACAGGCAAACAGAAGGCAGCAACGTCAAACTGGGGCCTTAAAAACATCCAGCAGAATCCCGGGGAAGCCGATTAAAGACCTCTAAATGAGACCACCCTGGGTAAGCAGATGTGTCTGCTCCATCCTCTGTCCTCTCCCTGGACCATTTTCCCACGGCCGAGATTTCATCTTCCTGTTCCCACCCCAGGCACTTTGTATATCATGGGATAAACAATAATAACCTTTGTCAGGAATGGTTGGCCTTCTTGCTGTTCTCAAGGATACAATTTTCTCTGCTGGACTTTATGCTGTTCATTCTCTCTATTACAGAGCTCAGGGAGAGATACAGCCCGCCCTTGGTCAAGTCTTGAAGGACACTTGAAATAAACATGCTTTGGGGTTTTGAGGGGTTGGGGGATGGCTACTTAGAGTCAGCATCTGAGATGTTCAAACAGCACCTGACAATTTTCCTGTGTAATGTGCTTTACGGCCTTCTCCGTTCTCCTTTCCTTTCCTATTCTTTTCTCTTTTTTTCCTTCACTTGGAATTGAACCTAGACCCTTGCCAGCACTTAGAAAGCACCTTACCACTTCACCGTATAAGCTGTCTTATCTTCAGTTCTCGTGCAAAACCTTTTGAGTATAAATCCTGTAAAAATTTATATTGTTTTGCTTATCATTTCTTCATCTAGGGATTGTAAGGAGAATCAGATCACTCTTGGTTGTGTTGCTGTTCCGTGAACTCAGCAGGGGATTATCAGTTTCTTTCGATCGCAGCCTTGTAGGTTATAGCATTTATTAGTCCATCACTGTGCCTAATTCATCAGCAATCCCAGCACATCAGCATCCCTCATCTATTAACATCCTTAGTTCATCCTTAGTCCATCATCACCTCCAGTTCATCAGCATGCCTATTTCATCATCATCCTTGATCCATCATTTCTAGTTCACAGCATGCCTAGTTCATCAGTGTCTCTAGTTCATCATCAACCCCAGCCCATCATCATCCCTGGTTCACACCTATCCCAGTTCATCATCATCATCATCATCATCATCCCAGTTCACAGCATCCCTAGTCCATTAGAACCTCTGCTTGTTAGCAGCAATCACCTCTCCATCTCCTGATTGGACAGACTAATATCTTTATGCATCCAGATTTTCTGTTTGTTTGTTTGTTTGTTTTGTTTTGTTTTTTCCTTTAATCCCAGCACTTAGGAGATTTTCTGAAAGATACAAACTATCCCCAGATCATTCATAACTCTGGTTGCTATTGGGATACAGATACCCCTCAATGGTTTCCAAAAAAAAGCACAGCAGATAGGCATTTGTGATATTCAGAATCACAACCTGAACAAAGTCATTTCAAAGCTTGGGGGCAATGAGAGGCTCTCTCTCTCTCTCTCTCTCTCTCTCTCTCTCTCTCTCTCCAGGAGCAATGTTTTGGCTTAGCTGTTGAATTAAAGTTTTCAGAGCTTTTACACATGGGTAATATTTAACTGAGCCATGATAAAAAAAAATCTAAAGGAAAGTCCATTCCTATTATGACTCTACATGGATAGTGAGGAGATGAGGTGTTGGGGGTGGGGAGCAGTAATAGGAAGTAAATCACTCAGCCTCACATGCCACATCTTGAAACGTGGCCAGTAAGAACAGGGCTCACTGGTAATAGCAGAAGATAGGCTTAGTCACAGATGGTTGCTTTTTACGTTTTATTGTTTTCCTTCTTCCCTAACGTAAAGTTCTCTAGTGGATAGTCCTCAGCCATGGCAGATAAACCTTGTCTCCATCACCTACAGGTTCAGCCCACGTCTGTTTTTCCAGCTCTCACCAGTTTTATCTTTAAAAGTGTCGCTTTGCTGAAAGTGACTTCAGGAGTAGCAGCTGCCGCCATGTCAGACTTGCCTCAGGACAGCACATTTCTGAGACACCAAGTGTCACGTGAGCCAGCGCCGTGGGAAGATGCTTTCCCAGATACGCTTCAATTGCACAGCTCCTCTTTGGCTAAAATTAAGTCTCGCAGACAATTTTCTTTGTAAGAAAGATGACAAAAGGTAGTTCTTTTTGGCTTTGTTTGTTTGTTTGTTTGTTTGTTTTTCTTTTTAACAAGGCACATAGGCACTCAAATGTTAGAACACTGTTAGTGGGAGAATGCAATGAATGAGTATTCCTCAATCCATGGCTTTAGAAAGACTGGAGTTTAAATTAAGGCTGGGGAGGATGTTATAGTCAGTTGCAGGGTTTTTTTGTTTGCTTATTTTTCCTATTTTTAGATGGTCTCACCATGCAGCTCAGGATGGCCTCACTCTTACTGTGGTCCTGAGATAAGTCTTATTTAGGCAATATATGGTGTGTGTGAGTGTGTGTGTGTGTGTGTGTGCGTGTAAGAGAGAGACTGAGTTCATGCATGTCTGAATCCACATAGTACACACTTATTTGGAGATCAGAGCTCAATCCTGGGGGTTATCCCCGGGTTCACTTGGCAAGCATGGGTGGACAGCAAACTCTTGGAATTCCTTGTATCCTCCATCCCAGAACTAGGACTGTAGATGGGTACCACCGTGCCAGTCTTTGCCTGTGCATGCTGAGCATCAAACTCAGATGTTTGTGCGTGTGTGGCGAACACTTCACCGACCAAGCCTTCTACCCAGCCCCCAGAGATGTATCAATGGTTCGGCAGCTCATTATCTTTGTTTTAATTCTTTTCATTTATTCTCCTCTCAAATATTACATCCCGATTGAAGTTTTTACCCCCTCTTCTACCCCTCAGGTCACCTTCCCCATCCCCAATCCTTTCCTGTTAATGCTGGGTGAGGCAACCCAGCATGAGGAATAGGGTCCCAAAAGGCAGGCAACAGAGTCAGAGAAAGCCCCTGCTTCCATTGTTAGAAGTCTGACAAGAAGACCAAGCTATACAACTGTAATACACACACACACACACACACACACACACACACACACACACACA
>LR749495.1:5837101-6055835 GCA_902729485.2 Mus minutoides | reverse complement strand
AGCACCTCTTGTAGGTAGGACAAATTGTAGGTCATAGGTTTTGTGACTGAGATGATGTTCCAGTCTCTCCACTGAAAGTCTTGCCTGATTACAAGAGATGGCTGGTTCAGGCTCTGTGTCCCCCATTGCTAGGAGTCTTATGAGGTAGGGTCAGCCTAGGGTCAGCCTTGTAGATACCATAGAGTTTCCATCTGTTAGGTGTCTACCTTATTAAGAGATGCCCCTCAATTTCAGTTGTCTCTCCTAGTACTCTTTTCCTCCATCCTCCTCCAACCTGATTTCTCCTGCCCCCCCCCCATTCACCCATGATGTTTTTGACATTTTCTTGAAAACAATGTCTTCTTTGTACCAGTAGTCACATTTATATACAAAGTAGCTTCATAAATGTGTTTGCTTAACTTCGTTTTATTTATTGACAAAGTGCTCTGGCTTGGGTCTGGAGCTTCCCAAAAGCTCATCTATTCAACATTTGGTCCCCAAGATGATGCTGTTGAGAGGTGGTGACTGGATATCTTTAAGAGGAACCTGGAGTGGTGAGAAACTGGGAGTACAAGCCTTTGAAAGGGGTTGTTAGGCCCCCTGACTCTTTCTCCTCTGCCTCTCTTGTTCCCTGATGGTGAGATTTTGCTCTACAATGTGCATCCTCCATGATGTGCTGATTCACTGCAGGTCAAAAGCCACAGAGGCACCTATTTATGAGCAGAACAACAACACTGTGACCCAAAACAAAACTACTCTCTTCATTAACTAAGTAACTAATTAATTAACTAATGCTATTGGTTATTTTGTTACAGTGATAGGAAGCTGGCCAGCTGACAGGGAGAATGGTAAAGACTGTGCACCTGGGCCCTATGGTGAGTCACCAAGCTTGCAGGACTATGAGCTATGGCATGGAAGCTTTTCAATATACAGAACAAGGAAGGAGCCTGTTTAAGGGAAATGAGAAGTGAGGATCAGAGATAAGGGGCACAGCTTCCACATGCTTTGAAGGTCAAAGAAGGTCAAATGCCATAAAGAACAGACCTAGGGGGCTGTGAGGTGACAGAACATCCCTCTGCTCCTGTTTGTGCCTTTACCTCATGAGGCAGTGTCATCCCAACCCTAGGGAAGAATAATGACTCTCTGTATTTCCATACTGGTTTAGCTCTTTGGGGCTATGCAAGGCAGTTTTCAATCTCAGCTCTAGTGATGTGTAGCCAGATTATGGCTTTGCAGTAGTGCTCACCCCTGACATTGAAGGGTGCTCAGCAGCCTTGCCTTCTATCTACTAAATGCCAGGAACATTTCACAGTTTTGACAGTCAAACAGATCTCCGTACATCTTCAAGTGTCCCAGAGGTCCTGATGAAGACCAGAGGGCAGTGTTTCATTGTTAGAATAAATTCTGGTTATTTAATAACTCACTTTGGTAATGTTTCAATGGCAGGATTCTGAGTGAGACAGAAGATAGCTAAAATTCAACAAAATGACTCAATAATACAAAATTCCTACTGAGGGTATCCAAAAATATCAAGTCCAGGTGTGATCTCTCTTTACTAAGCATGAAGCATGGAAAATGTGAACATCCAGCCAACACCAAGTAGATTCTCCATTTGATATATCCATGACTGAAGGAAATTGACATGGAAATAATTCATTCCTCCAAAAGCTATAAGGTGTGTTTGTGTATGTATATACATATGCATACATATGTTCACACACATACATATACATACATTCTCCACTTGAAGCACCTGTGATTGAAGGAGAATTGACATGGAAATATTCATCCCTCCAAAAGATATAAGGTGTGTGTGTGTGTGTGTGTGTGTGTATGTGTGTGTATACACATATGCATATATATGTATACATACATGCATATACATACTTCTCTACTTGATGCATCCATGATTGAAGGAGAATTGATGTGGAAATAATTCATCCCTCCAAAAGATATAAAGTGTGTCTCTGTGTGTACATATACATACATATGTACATGTGCATACATACATACACATGTACATATACACATACACATATATATACATTCTCCACTCGATGCATCCATGATTGAAAGAGAATTAACCCAGAAATAATTCATCCTTCCAAAAGATATAAGATGTGTGTATGTGTACATATGTATGTATATGTATGTACACTCATATATATATATATATATATATATATATATATATATATACACACACACACACACACACACACACACACACACACACATACCTACATTCTCTGCTTGATGCATCCAGAATTGAAGGAGGATTGGCATGGAAATAATTCATCTCCCTCCAAATTTAAGTTGTGTGTCTGTGTGTGTACATGTGTGTACATGTATACACACATATACATACAAGCATGCATACATACATACATACAAGACAGAGTTGGAGATCAGACATCCTACTCTACCACTCTCCACTTTATTCTTTTAAGACAGTGTCTGTCCCTGAACCTGAAATTGGGCTATCAGTTAGCAAACCCCCAAGGTCCTCATTGTCTCTGCCCTACAGCACTGAGTTACAAATGGTATGGGACAACACCTGGCCCTTATTTTTTTCTTCTTTTAATGTGATACTGGAGAGATGAACTCGGTCCTCATGCCTACTGAGAAAGCATTCCTATCTGCTGAGTTGTCTCCTCAACCATTAAGGTCATTTTTGACTCTGCTGAGTATCAAGGGGATAGATACTTGGCATATCCCTTTATGTGGGGAGAAGTGATATAATCTCGTGATAGATAGTTAGACAGACAGACAGATGGACGGACGGACGGACGGATGGATGGATGGATGGATGGATGGATGGATGGAAGAAGGCAGGCAGAACGGGAGTTAGAAGCCCGCATTTATCAAAGCCTTGACTTGAAGGCCCAGGTCATCAGTCACTCTGTTTTCAAGATTTCTGAATTCTTCTTACTCATGATCATCCTAATATAAAATATTATCTTCAAGAAGGCAAGATATTCATATGTCTATGATTCATAGACACCAGACACTATCACATAGTAGCATGAGAAGGATAATATAAAATAAAGCAGTTAAAATCCAAAGCCTGGTGGCACATACCTGACATCCATCTACTTGGGATGCTTAAGCAAGAGGGTCACAAGTTCAAGACCAGGCTGAGTTTGATAATGATTTAGTGAGACCCAGTCTCAGATAGATAGATAGATAGATAGATAGATAGATAGATAGATAGATAGATAGATAGATAGATAGACAGACAGACAGAAGTAGCTGAAGAGTGGACCAGCCATTAAAAATTTGACTGCTCTTGCAGAGGACCTGAGTTTGATTCTCAGAACCTATGATGGGAATGCTTAAAATGATCAGTAACTCCAGCTTCAGGGTATCTGCTGCCCCCTTCTGGACTCTACAGGTACTTTACTCATGTGCATAATGTCAACCCCCATTATGTTGCTAAACAGTGGACCACAACTCTAGTTAGAGAGTTACAAAGGGGACACAGAGGGAGTAGCAAGTGGCAGATAGCAGACTCCATTTGCAAATATAAAATCAAACTCAGTGAGAGCACAGAACCCACAGGTCAGAAAGGGAATCTGACATGGAGTCCAATCCAGAAAGTAGCACTGACATATGCGTATTTACTTAGCATCCCCCTGCTCCCTAAACCAGTAACTCAATGCTCAGTTTTAAATAGTTCACAGAGCTGACATGTTAGTGGGGGATCAAAAGACATCTACCTTCTCATCTTCTTCAAGCCTTACTGCTCATTCTGCCTCGTGATCAAGTAAGCAAGTTTACTCTTGCAGATCCAGAAGTGCATGGGCCAAATAGACCAGTCATCCATCCTGTACTTGGAAATGCCAATCATACAGCACCTAAGTCAAATGGACCAATCAGACCAGGGCACAGCACACAGACCTGTCTCCTGGCAGGATTCTATGCAGCTCTGATCTCAAACAAAACTCTGACCTACTCAGCTCCTTTTCTGCTCTGCTGAGTCAGTGTGGATCTGTACAGAGTTCACAGCAAGCTACTTGTGAGGAGTGGGTGAGCAGAGATAAGATCACTCCAGGGACAAGCATGATGACACAGGGTCAGTTCTCTAGATTCCTTAGAAGACAGGTTTGGTACCTCAGGGCCAGGAAGAAGGGAGAAGGGGGAAATAAAGGTCCCTGGTACCCGTTGTCAGTCATTCCAGACAAATGGACAAGCTCCAGGTTCATCAAGAGGCCTTTTCTCAAAAAATATGAAAAAGAGCACTTGATAACGACAAATAACATTGACCTCCAGCTCTGCTACTCAAGTGCACACAAGCATGTGAACCTCCTATACACATACACACATATACACATATACACAGATATACACATACACACATACACACATATACACATACACTCATATACACAAACCAAATAAAAGCACAGGAAAGTTCACATCCAATCCCATATATCCTGCACCCTTCAGAAAAGCTGTGATATACATGAATTCTAAGACTACATGTATCTCAGGCAAATATATATCTCTCTGGTTGGTTGCTCAACAGCATTCCATATTACCAAGCAGCAAACAGTAATTATATTCTTCACATCTGTTTTCATGTTGTATTTCCTTATAAAACTGAATGTTAGATCTAAGGGAGAGTATGTTTCTACTCAATATTGCTTGATATTAAAGTATCCTGGAGCTGTAGAGATGGATCAGAATCCAAGAGTGCTGACTGCTCCTGCAGAGGATGTTAAGTTCAGTTCCCAGCACCCTTATAATGGCTCACAAATATTTGTAACTCCAGTACCGGGTAACTTGGTGTCCTCTTCTGGCATCTGTGGGCATGAGGCACACAAGTGGTGCACAGTTGTACCTATACAACTATACACAGGAAATTTTATAAAAAGAGAGGGAGGAAGGAAAGAAGGAAGGAAGGAAGGAAGGAAGGAAGGAAGGAAGGAAGGAAGGAAGGAAGGAAGGAAGAAGGGAGGGAGGGAGGGAGGGGGAAGGAGAGAGGGAGGGAGGGAGGGAGGGAAAGGAATGGTGGAAGGAAGGGAGGGAAGGAAAAAGAAAGATTATGAATGTTGTCTCTTGTGAAAAATCAAACCAAAAAAAAAAAAAACCCAAAAAAACAAAAAACAAAAACAAAAAACAAAAAAGAAATGCATCAGTGAGACAGATGAAAAGAAAGCCTACGATGCCCAGCTCTTGGCAATGAATGACTCGCTTGTGATGTGATGTCTGTATCCCCATACTGACTCAATGCCCGGGCTAGCAGAGTGGATGCTATTTGCCCATTTCACTAGGTGTCTTCCATCTGTTTCTTTGATGGGCTTTGCATTTAATTCTGCTCTGCCCTGCTCTTTCTCAGGAAGCAAACATCTTTTGCACTCTTACTCCCAGGAGTCCAAGCACCATTGTTCCACTTGCTTCTGACTACATCCCAGCAGAGGCAGCAAGTGGATCTCAAGGATCGGGAGACAAGAGAGGTCAGGATATTTTATGCTTTCTACTCCATCATCAACAAGACAAGGTTTGGAGGTGTCTACTTCTTCTGTTAGAGGACACAGTCCTTGCTAGGGACTTCCTATGTTCTGGGGCGGGATGGCTTCATCCTCCTGCCTCTACGGTCTGCATGTTTGCTAATTCTTTTTATTGCATCTTTTGTGTGTATGGATGTTTTGCCTGTATATATAGAACTGTGCACCAAGTATGTGTGGTTTCCCCAAATCCTGAAAATGGCATTGAGTTGGTTATGAAATATAATGTGGTCAGGGATACCTGAAGGGCCCATGCCAAGGTGTCCCCCTGAAAAATTTTGCCACAGGACAGATCTGCTATAAAGGCCATTTGTTTGGGGGAAGAGGAGTGAGGGACTGGAGAAAGCGTAGGGGCAGACAGACAGGAGTAGAGCCATGAGGGCAGAGAAGTGTGGACAGAGAAGGACAGAAAAGAAGAGAGAGGCCAGAAACACGTAGAAACTGAGAGAG
The DNA here is from genome assembly GCA_902729485.2 of Mus minutoides. Taxonomy (NCBI): domain Eukaryota; kingdom Metazoa; phylum Chordata; class Mammalia; order Rodentia; family Muridae; genus Mus; species Mus minutoides. The sequence goes on along the minus strand of LR749495.1, from coordinate 6,049,896 downwards.
GGGGAGAGAGACAGAGACAGAGACACAGAGACACAAAGAGACAGAGACAGAGAGACAGAGACAGACAGAGAGAGACAGACAGAAAGAGACAGAGAGACAGAGAGAGAAAGAGAACTTGGATATCCTTTTTATACACGGCCCTTCACCTGGTGGCAATTCAGATGATGAAGTAAGCTATTGCTGGATCCCTGGGAGGATCCTGGTGGGTTCACCTGTAAGCTAAAAGGATCCCCTGGAACCAGAGTTACAGGTAGTTGTGAGCTGCCATGAGGATGCTGGGAATGAAACTCAGGTCCTTTGGGAGAGCAGCCAGTGCCCTTAACCACTGAGCCATCCTTCCAACCTGGAACATTTGCTAATTTGTGAGTTCTTTCCTGCATCTTGTTCATTCCTTATTCCTCCAACAGCTGCACAATGAGCTCCTGTGTGTGATGGTTTCCCCAATTCCCTGTGGAATGTGTATAGACACTCACCCTTTCTTGGTTCACCAATGAAGCTGGCATGTGTGCCACTCTTGCTTTGTGCCACTCTGTTCCAAGTGCTTGGTATCAACAACACTTCATTGTACAGATGAGTGAATGAAGACATGTAGACAGTAGTTTCCAGAAAGTGAGATAGCATACACCTTGGGTTGAAGCTGAGAGAGATTGTTTTTAGGAGTTAATAATTTGCACCCACCCCTAATTTAGAATGAGGGCTGTATTATTTTAATATTTATTATCCATTTTTATTTTATGTGTATGTGTACTTGCTTGATGTGTGTAGGTGAAGTCTATGGGTGCAGTACCAGAGGAGATCAGAAGAGGGCGTGAGTCTCCCAATCTGGGTGCTAAGTACTGAATCCAGATCTTCTGCAAGTGCAGCAAGTGCTCTTACCCACTGAGCCATCTCTCCAGCTCCTAATGAAGGCTGCCAGACTGTCCTTCCCAGTCCTGTGTCAGAAGCAGAATTTATCTCAAGATTCATAACTCATCGTTCACCATGCAGTGTGGCTGAAGTCATTAGCTGAGTTTTCCAATCACACAGTGATCAATTAATCCAATAGAAAAGGCCTTTCTGTGCCACAGCTAATTTGTGCTTGTTAATGCGTAATTAGTGCTCAGCATCTAACTTTCCTTTATTGAGATGATTCAAAACCTGGCAGAAGCAGGGATGATTTGCACAAAGTCAGAGAGGATTATGCAATCCCCCTTTCAAATTAATGGAGGTAATAAAAGATTTCCCAGCCATTCTTACATCTAAGCCTTTCAGAATAGAGGCACCGGGAAACCGGTCAGCAGACTATGCCGACAGTCAGTGCCTGCCAACTTGCAAAAGGCAATTTTTTAAAAAGGATTTTGTAAGCTTATTGTTAACTAGAACCATTGTTAAGTAATATAAAACCAAATATTGTTCTGATCTCTGCAACTATTGCAAAAGCGAAGAAGATAGTGATCTCCCACTGATCACCCTGCGGTTGAAGAATGTTTCAATTTAATGAATATAAATCATGTACAAGTTAAAAATAGCTTGAAACTAGATCATTTATCAGATTTCATGACAAAAGGCCTAATGGGAAGAACAGAGAGAGATGTAGTCACACTGGTTGGATCATGATTGAATAAAAACTATATTTTATCTACCAAGATACAAGTTTAGGGCTTTTTCCCCTTTAAGTAGCTATGTAGAATTTGTAATATATATTTTATTTTTAAGATTATTTTATTTGTATGTACATATGTGTACCTGTGTAAGTTTACAGATACCATGTGCAAGCAGGTGATGGAAGAGGCCAGAAGGAGTGACAGATTCCCTGGACTGGAGTTACAGATGATTATGTGGCATATATAGGGGCTGGGAACTGAACCTAGGCTGTCTACAAAAGTAGTCATAGTCACGGCTCTTAACCACTGAACAGTCTCTATCCACCATGCTACTTTACATTTTAAAATTGATTTATGGAATACACCAATACTTCATTTCATTTTAATTATTCAGTATTTCTATTAGTACAGGTATCCTCTATATGATATATGTGTGTTCTCAAACAATGCATAGACATGCTATTTCCTTTTTAAATTAATTAGTTTGCTGTTTATTTTATGTGTATGTGTTCATGCCTGTGTGTATGTGCACATGAGTGCATTCTTCAAGGAGGCCAGAAGAGGGAGCTAGATCCCTGGAACTGGAGTTACAAATGATTGTGTGCCAACATCTGGGTGCTGGAAACAGAACCTCAGTCCATTGAAAGACTAGTAAAGTAAATACTGTTGACCTCTGAGTCATCTCTCCAGTTCTGTGGTCTGTGCTCTGTATCCAGTGCTTCCAGGGCTGTGAATCCATGGGGCAAAGGAAGTGTCACAGAGAAAATGATCAAGGACAAGATGACTGCAAACCCTTGTTATAGTGTAGCCTAACCAAGTATGGATAAAATAGCCTGTTTAGATTTCATCTTCTTGGTAGCAAACATGTCATGTTAAGAGATTATTTTTTGAGTGGACTGGAGTTTGTTGTGTACTGGAGAGCTAGCTCAGAGGTCAAGAACACTGGCTGCTCTAGTAGAGGAGCTGGGTTCAATTCCCAGCATCCTCATGGATGCTCAAAACTGTGTATAACTCCAGCTCCAAGTTGTCGGTGCACATGTTTCACAGACATATATGGAGACAAAGCATTAGTATACATAAAATTTTTTTAAATAACAAAAGAAAGATCTTCTAACTTTTTTTCAACTTTTATTAGATATTTTCTTAATTTACATTTCAAGTGTTATCCAGAAAGTTCCCTATACCCTCCCCCCTCCCGGCCCTGCTCCCCTACCCACCCGCTTCCACATCTTGGCCCTGGCGTTCCCCTGTACTGGGGCATATAAAGTCTGCATGACCAAGGGGCCTCTCTTCCCACTGATGGCCAATTAGGCCATCCTCTTCTATATATGCAGCTAGAGACATGAGCTCAGGGGGTACTAGTTAGTTCATGGTTATTCTTCCACTTAGAGGGTTGAAGACCCCTTCAGCTCCTAGGGTACTTTCTCTAGCTCTTTCTTCCTTGGGAACCCTGTGTTCCATCTAATAGCTGACTGTGAGCTTCCATAGAGATCATAGTCCACATAGTCTTGCAGCCATTGCGTTTTTATAGCAGATATGCATTTGTCCGTTCTGTTATAGACAAAACTATGCTGAGTCATTGGATGGAGCCATGCTAACAGGATGTAAACACAGTTTCATTCTACCTGGTGAGCTGTTGCCGCCCACAGTCTTGCCTAGTCAGCTCTCTTCTTTCCTGGGTGACCAGCTTGCAGCTCAGCAGCTTCTGAGCTGACTTTCACCAAGCTGAGCAGAAACTCACATCAAACTTGTCCCTGGTGCTAGAAAGATAGGCTGTCCTGTTATGCAACCTGTCCTCAGGACAGAGTTAATGGCAACTAACCTGAAGCTCCTGAATAAGGTTTCAAAGAACCCAGGCTCTGGTCCTATACTTCTGTCTACACAGAGCCCATGGTCCGGAGGATCCATCTCCCAGTGACAAAACCCACTGCTCTTTGCTGTGAACCTCAGGACTCTGGGCTTGGGATGACTGTTGATAGGCACCTGTGACTACCCATGGGGCACATGCACAAGACTGGAGCCATTAATGTTCATTCATGGAGGAAGAGAGGGGTTCAGGAGACCCTAGCTGCCTCCCTAGGGAAGTATAGACAACTAATTGTTGTAGAAAATTTTAATTCTGACCCCAGTTTCCTACCTCAACTTTGACTATTTAGTTCCCAAATAAAACATACACACAACCTTTGTATGTATAATATACCTTAAGCAGCACTAGAGCTGGACAGATATCTACCCTCTATGCTATTAGAATCTACTTTCCTATTGATAACCTCGAATTATTACATACTATGTTTCATCTGGGCTGCTCTTAATGCCAATTGGCCACCCCTAGAGGCTGTGTTCTCTTGAACTCACCTAACCCATGAAGGCTTCTCCTTGTTCCTTCACTTTCTTCTCTCCCTCGAGATTCTCCTCTAACCCAAAGCCAAGGAATTCTAAACCCCACCTATGTCTCCTATGCCCAGCTTTTGGCTGTTGGCGTCTTTATTTACAAATCAAAAATAACTTGGAGACAGGGTTATATAGCATCACTTGAGTCTAGGGCAGACTACACATCTTGCCCCACCCCCGCAACTCCCTGGCACTTAACATTACAATAGACAGCAAGACCAAACCTCAACAACTAATGGTTTGGGGTATGTCAAACAAAGGCAGAATCAGAGAGAGAATTTTCTTCACTGATATAGCTACGTGCATCTTGCTCATACTTCCATAAGGAGCTCGTTACCATTGCTCCAGTGAGAAACCCCTCATCATGTCCTTGTGAGCTACCCATCAGGCATGTTCCAGTGGGAAACTCTTCTGTGAACCTGTGGGAAACCCTAAGTAAAGTCCTTGGTTCACCAAGATACACTTGAGGAATCATTTGTTTAGTCTGTTACTGGCCCCCTATCTCGACTGGACCATTTGTTAGTCTCATATAACATTCTTCAATAGCTTATTATTCTTATTGGTTTTTAAGCATCTTTTTACTATGACAAAACACAGAAATAAATGTGGAGTTTATCAAAGTCTTAGAATATCACTGAATTGGGTGTTTGTGTCCCCACTATGAATATGCTCCTACTTTGGTCTGGTTTCTCAGTCTATACAGAGGCTTCCAGCAAAGCCTCCTGTTCTTTGGAAGAGCCTCTAGAAGAGAAAAGACTCAGTTTCCTCTACTTCTCCCTCTCCTGGTCTTGGTTCTGATTATCTGAACAGCCCTGAAATTCCATATTTGCTTTGTATCCTCTGGAGATGACTCAACCCCGCCTGCCTTACATTGTCTCTGACTTGTCAACCTCTTGTTCAAGGTCATACATGGTCAACAAATCTTCCAGGGGAAAAGTAAAGATGTCAGTCTCACTCCAGTAGTTTCTTGATCTTTCTGGCATCCAGCCCCTTGTGTGTTATGGTCTCAGTGTGTTCCCAATGTCAGCACACGCACTTTTCAAAACTGTTTTTAGCTTCCCTAGTTTCTTCCAATGCCGTGTTTCCTGGTGAGCACACTGTCCATCACAGCTTAAGATGGAATATCTCTCACCATTTCTTTTTGAGCATCCCATCTGAGTCTAGCATCCTATATTGAAGTGTTGCATTGCTCCAAGCTTGCATGCTGTATGAAGCCTCTCTGAAGTTCATTCAGGGGGTGAAAGCATCTTGATACAGGCCAAGCAGCAGTGTGAGAGAGGAAGATGATGGAGGAGGTTACTGTATGAGAGGGACACTTTTCGAGAATTTTACTCAATCATGAGGAATGAACATTTACTTGGATATTTTAGGCATGAAAATATATTATAAACTTTATTACTTTTAAACAAATCAGTTTTTAAAATATTAATGTTGATAATTAGCCCAATTGACTCACTTTGGTGAGAGAGGAGAGGCAAGACATGGAGAGGGAGAGAGGGAGACAGAGAGAGAGAGAGAGAGAGAGAGAGAGAAGATAGGAGTGAGGTGGTGGTATGCATCTTCATCATGGTCAGAGGATACCTTTCAGGAGTCAGTTTTCAACTTCTGCAACATCTGTACTTAGGATCAAACTCAGATCTTCAGACTTTGCAGCAATCTCCTTTGACCACTAAGCCATATTTCTGGCCTTGTCCGTTTACTTAAGTCTATGTAACCCAACTGACTTCTGAGTTTCCATGCAGCCCAAGCTTGCCGTGAACTCCCAATTTACCTACCTCTACCTGCAATTTCTAGGATTACAGGCATGCACTACCATGTCAGTTTCTCACTGGTCTTTAAGTTAGAGAGTATTGAAGAATAACAAAGTGAAAGTCTTCAGTGATTAGATTCCTAAGAGAGTAATGAATAAATGTGGCTTCATTTGCCGGTGATTTGTTGCGATAAAATGGTACAAGAGCAGCCACAAACAAAATCAAATGATCTCATTTTCTATTCACACACCACAGAAGAGCCAATTCTTTGGATATCTGCACACACTGGCTTGCATTTTAAGTGGAAGCTATGGTGATGGATGTGTTTCTCTGAAAGATGCCACCTTCTGATTAGCCGGAGCTTTGAAAACCCTGAGTTCCCCATGAGCTGCGGGAACCTCAGACAGGAGAATTGATTATGGTTCTTGCTCAGTTGTAAGTAAGAGTTTTATTTTTGTTTATTTAAAATGTTTCTGATATGCAGTTTGAATAGTTGTATTTTTGTGAATAGATTATACAAGTAGAAGATTTTCATTTTGTGTCTATTGAAATAAAAATACCGAAAATCACAACTCTGTTCATTGTATGCATTAGTGTATTGGAGCAGGAGTGAGCAACCTTTCACTGTAAAGAGTCAAATTGCAGGGATGTGAGCTGTGTGGTCCACTTGAGGTATCACAGGACTTCTTAACTGCTTTGCTCTAGAGCAAAGACAGATGGAAACTATTCAAAAATAAGCCTGAGGCTGAAGGGTGCATGTGAGCATCAGCAGAGTTCCTACCTAAGAGCTCCAAATAAGGGGCTAGGGGTATGGCACAGTAGTAGAGTACCTGCCTAGAATTTTCCAAGGAGAGTATGGAGGCATGGCTCAGCTGTAGTGCTCCTGTCTGTAACCCTCCAATAAGGTGGTTAGAGGGCAGCTCAGTGTTAAGAACACTTGCCTAGAATCCTGCAGTAGGGAGCTGATAACAATTCACATAAATACAATGTTAATGTTTATATATATATATATATATATATATATATATATATATATATATATATATATATATGTATGTATATTCATTCTAACACTGTACAAAAAGCAAACAGCACATTTATACTTTAAGCTGTGATTGGACCAGACAGGCTTTCCTTGGGGCCATAATTTGCTAATGTATATTTTAAAAGCAATTCTTTTAAGATTTATTCTGAGTAAATAGAATGTTGAAAAGTAGAGTCAACTGCATGGCCTTTTTCACTTAATGCAGTAACACACACACACACACACACACACACACAGAGAGAGAGAGAGAGAGAGAGAGAGAGAGAGAGAGAGAGAGAAAGGGAGGGAAGGGGAGAGGGAGACGAAGACAGAGACAGAGATGGAGTCCAGTATAAATTCAGACACATGGATTGAAACCAACAGGAAGGGCTTAAGCAACAGCAATTCGTTTCTAGATGCTTCAACCCAAGATCAAACCACTGGCATACCACTTGCCAGACTCTCAGCTGGCAAGGCTACCCATCACTGCATCCTTATTTTACGATAATAGAGTGAGTGTTCTTTGTATATAGTCCACTTCTTATGAGGGCACTGATACTATTGGTTAGAGTCAAACTTTAGAGGTCTCTTTTCATCTTGATTACACCTCTCAGGGTCCAATCCCAAAATGTCAAAATGTAGACACAGATAAACAAAAACTTTAGAAGATGACTAGCTTGGAGAATGTAGGGTGAGGGTCTTATATTAAACAACTAAATGTGTGAGCAAAGGCTCATAAACACACAACAGTCTTACATGTCAACCTGTTATGTCTACCTCACCCCCTAGCATGATTCACTTCTGTCAAAGCCATACAAGCAAAAGTAAGTCCAGCCCCTAACCTTTATTTAACTCTAACCCTATTCATAACTCTAAACCTGACTTAAACATACCCATAACCCTAATGCTACTCTAACCCTAACCTAATCCTAACCCTAATGCTAACCCTAACCTAATCCTAACCCTAACCTTAATCTAACCAAAACTCTAACCCTAACCTAATTCTAACCCTTATCCTAATTCTCACCCTAACCTAACCCTAATCTAACCCTAACCTAAGCTAAACCTAATTCTACCCAAACCCTAAACAAAACCTAACCCTAACCATACATAACCTAATTCTAACCAAGACCTAGACCTAAATATAGGCCTAATCCTAACACTAACCCTAAAAACAAACCCTAAACAAACACTAACCTTAACCTTAACCTAACCCTAACTCTAACCTAACCTTCTCCCTAACCTAACCCTAACCTCAACCCTAATCTCACCCTGTGTTTGCTTGGATTTTATTCTAAGTGCCCTCTCCTGCTGACTTCCTCCACCCATCCTAGACTCACCTATGGATATTTTCCTCACCACATCCCTCTCTTCCCACAGCATCATGAGCACCAGTGACCTGACACACACTTGCTAGGTCACCAGAGTCCCCCATGAAGGCATGCACAGAAGTGAGACTGATATTGGTTGAATACACTAGCGACAGACTAAACAAGCCATATTTTCTTCATTACACAATGCCTATGAAGTACCATCTGCCTGTTGTTTTGATTTTGTGTTTGGCTAATTGTCCCTATTCCAGTTGCCTCTCTGGTATAACTTTATTCCTGCAGCGGGTCAGCATGAAGATTCCGTCTTAGCAAGCAGTTTTACTTCTTTAAGAACAGTTCGCAGGGAATGCATTCAGGACCTGAGCAGACACAGGAGTCTGGCCTTACACAAAGTCACCCATTGTTTTCTCTTGTACTCTGTTGCTTTGATAAACACCATGACCAGAAGCAACTCAGTGAGGGAAAGATTTGTCTTCCTTATTCTTCTGGGTCTCAGTTCATTACTGGTGGAAGTCGGGGCAGGAACACAAGCGGGATCTTGTAGAAGACATGGAGGGATAGCTGTTGACACCTCGATGGACTACAACCTCCTCCCTATTGACATTGATAACATTTCAAAGGATGGCAAATAAAATAACATGCACCAGAGAGAGAGAGAGAGAGAGAGAGAGAGAGAGAGAGAGTCAGCTAGTACCCTAGAGTTCTCCTGGCGTTCTAGGACTCTTCCTGCTTGAGAAAGGATGGGAGAGGGGTGAGACCATCTGCCCACTATCGTGAGGAGCCTCAAGCTCAGCCCCTATTCTGGTGAGACCACCCAAGGCCCCTCTGGCAGATGAGTCACCCATGGAGAAGCAATCTCACTTTATCACTCTGTGTGACTCAGAGAGAAGCGACTGTGTGCCATAATGATAGAGAGCTTACTGTTTCAAAATGGGCTACACTGGGGTTGTGACAACAACAAGCTAGCTACCACAAGCAAAGGAACCTGAAATTATCTCACCTCATCCTCGTAAGAGTCAGCCCTGGGAGGCAGCTATGGAGAGCTAGAGGGACAAACATTGACAATCTAAAACACAGGTGACAGGAGGCTCCTCTGGGCAGAGAGGTTCGTGGGGAAAGTAGCTCTGACTTGGGTGGCAAAAACAGATGCCATCCACTGGGAACTATACTGGGGTGTGACAGTCTGAGCCTGAAAAGATGGGTACATCAACCTCTGTAGCCTCATGCCTGTCCTCCCCTGCTGTGCAGCCAGAGAACCATGAAGGTCCATGAGCACAGCTAATATCTACAGCCAAATCTGTCCGGCAGGATGATCAGAACGTATGGGGTAAAAATCAAACAATTGAAGGAGGGTAAGACTGAGTGGGTAAGAGTGCTGGCTGCATGAGGACCTGAGTTCAAATCTTCAGAGCCCATATAAAAAACCAGGCATTGTTGGTCATGTGTCTGTAAATGTCCATGCTGGGGCCAGGGTCCTAGGGCCTGGAGCAGGCAGAGCTGAGATATGAGGGTAGATAGAGATTATTCAGATTTAGTCTCTAGTTAATAAGAAAGAGGCTGATACAGCAGGATACCTGGTGCCTTTGGCTCCTGCACATGTGCATGCCCACACTCACACATATGCATACACCACACACACACACACACACACACACACACACACACACACACACACACATTACAACAATTTTAAAAACCTTTTCAATTGTCACTATATTCCATAGATTCTTCTAGAACTCAGCAACAGAGTCAGGTTCAATCATATTGTCACATCTGATAATATGTGCTGATCGTCTTGGGTACTGGACATGGATGGAGTGGGCTTGAGATCACTCCAGGTCAACACATGGACTGAAAGTAAGGAGGAGACTTAGAGTTCCTACCCTTACTTACCAGGACAAGGTTACCTGATATAGCCAAGAGGAATTAAATCAGGCCAGTTGGAGGGTCCCCAGAAAAATTGAGGTTGTGGCAATCAATTGAGAGCAATCAGACGTTTTATACCTTGATTAAAAAAGAATATGGAGGTAATTGCCAGGATCAATACACTTGTATTGCCGGGATACAATAACATTTGCAAGCTGTAGAAGGTACACAAGATTAATGTGTAAGACCAATTGTACTGTCAAGCTTCCATGTTTCCTTGGCTTCTAAGGGAGCATACAGAGAAACACAAAGTGGCTTGAACGGTCACTGCCTGAGGGATTACATAAGTCTCTTAAGAACTGGTAGATACACAGTGCCCCAGGAGCCACACATTCAACCCTTTGAAACCTATGATGCATGCCTCTCAAGGCAGGAGGGGGCAAACTCCATGGCTGCCTGAAGGGGCTCTGTAAAGGAGATAGAATGTTCCAGAATTAGAGGAAGTGGGGACTTCCTGGAACACCTATATCATCACAGGCCCCCCGTGAGAGCTGCTGTAGAGTAGAAATATGGGCTCAGAGGGTAAGTATATCCTCAAGCATTTTGATGTATGTTGCCCATTGTTTTAATTTGTTTTTCTTCAGAAAACCAACCAATGTATTGTGATTCCATCTGTGCAGCCTCCTTGAACATTGAAGTAATGTCTGCAAGTAATAAAAACCACAATTGAAATGTAAGGTGTAGCAACATAGACCTAGATCACTTTCAAATGATTAAAGACATTCCATTAAGCACATTAATCTACATTGTCCATTACCTCTTGTTTGAATCATGTCTATAGTGGTACCTAATCATCATTGTTAAAATGCAGAATTAAAAGTCATCCCTCAAATCAGCAGCTTTGGAGACATGGAAAATGTTCAGGCGCCTTGTTGAGAACATTTCAATTACTCCATTCTCTTCCTAGAAATGACACCAGTCCTCCCTATTCACTGACAGATGACCAGCCTAAGTTTGTTTTTCTTTGTGAGGGCTTCCTTGGGAACATGGCTTTAAGAGAGAAAGAAATATACTGGAAAGGAGAAAATTGCAAACGTATAGTTTCAATGACAGATTTCCAAAACTAGAAATGACATATGTTTTCTATTATCCAATTACTGAACTCTCTGGACCTGCCTGCCTCAAGACATCTCTGTTGATAAAGAGTAGAATTTCTCAGTGGTATCTCAAAGCAGTGCCTTCATTTTTTTTAAAGAACATTTTGAGTGAGCAAGAGAATAGTCATCTTGGCTGTAGTGTGTGGAGTCTACTCTGTAGGTGAAACCTTAGAAGTTGCTGATATTGCTGAGATCCTTCCAGCATCCTCTTTTATGAGCTGCATTCTAGTTACCATTTTTGTGGTAAAATACCTAACCAAAAGCAACTTAAAGAAAAGTTTATTTGACTTACAGTCCCAGGCTACTGTCCAACAATGAAGAGGAACTTGGGCATCTAGTTACATCACAACCATAGTCAAGGGCAGAGAGAGAATAAACACATCCTTGCCTTCTTTGCTCAACTAACTTCTTTTATTCTTGCACAAGACAGGACCCAGCTTAGGGAATAATGCCACCCACAGTGGGATGGTCAGATAACAACCAAGGCTGTCTTTGACAGACGTGTCCAAAAGTCAATTTAATTTAGATAATTTCTCATTGAAATTCCCTCCTCTAATATGACTTTACAGTATATCAACTTGACAAACTAACCAAGATAGTGTGAATCTAAAATTATCCCCCAAGTTCCATGTATTGATGGCTGACCACCAGTTCATGGTTCTGCTTGGTAGAGCCTAATAGGAGGAAGTTAGGTCATTGGGAACAAGCCCTTGCAGGAAACTGTATAGCCCAAGTCCCTTCAAGTTGCCTTTTTGTTTCTTACCTGTCATAAAGTAAATGGTTTTTCTCTACCATGTAATCCCTGTCATCATATTCTGCTTTTGGATTCTACAAATCCAAAAACAACAGAATAAAAAAAAATGTGGACTGAAACCCCTAAACTACATGTCAAAACGAATTTCTCATCTCCCACTACATGTCAAAATGAATTTCTCATCTCCCTACCTTATTTGTATCAATATTCTTGTTACCATAATGGAATGTTAACATACCTGAGCGTGATCAGCAAAATATTTGATATCAGCACAGCCTGGCTTTATTCCGCACTAGGCTCCATGCTACTGATCCTTGACATCAAGCATCTTCTGGACTGGAATTTGGACTTGAGCTTGTTTCCATGGTAACAACAGTAGCTCCTCAGAGCAAAACCCAATGACTTGGTGTTCCTTTGTTTGTGACTTCTGAGTCACAGGACTGTGACAGCAAGCTTGGATGGTGTCTCATGAAATGGAGCGCTCCCTCCCCTATAAATCTTACTCATAGTCAGTTTGTTAGTGTTCAGTCTTCCCACACATGTTAATTCAAGACTGGATTCTTGAATCACAGGTTCATCTTTGTTTATATGGTGTCAGGCACACAACCATCATGGGTACTCTCTGAGGTGTTTTGTGTTGATTGTTAACTTGACAGAGTCTAAAATCATCTAGGAAAAGGAATACCTGAACATGAGAGTTATGCATTGTTTAGGTTAGGCCAGTTGACATTGGAAGGTCCTAGAAGAGGTGACAAAGTTCAAAGTGCTTGCTTCCTAAACTGTACAAATGGGAGAAAGCTAACTGAATGTCAGCTCCCATTTATCTCTTCTTCCTGACTAAGTGTCCTCATGGCTCTGTAGCCAGTGATGAAACATTCTGACAATAATTTGGGGAAGAAAGGGTTTATCTGGATCACACGTTCAGGTCACAGTCCGTCGCTGAGGGAACCTTGAGGCAGAAACTGAAGCACAGACCATAGAGGATTGATGCTCACTGGCTTGCTCCTCATGACTTGCTCAGCCTGCTTTCTTATCGCACCCAGGACCACCTTCCTAGGGATGGCAACACCCACAGTGGGCTGGATCCAGCCACATGTATCATCAACCAATAAAATGCCTCTCAGGCTTGCCCATGAGCCTAGCTGATAAATGCAGTTCCTCAGCTGAAGCTTCCTCTTCCTGGATCTGTGTGGCATTGACAAAACTAACCAGAACACTGTGTGCAATACAACATCTGCTTTGATTCTGCATCATGATGGACTGTGCCCTCAAACTATGAGTTAAAATAAACTCCTTCCTCATAGAGTTACAGGTGCAATGTGTTTTGTGGAAGTTACAAGGTAATAGATATCATCTCTGGCCATGTCTGTTTCTGATGGGCTTCATTCCTTCCTTGAGGAGCATCTCCTGAGACACTCTACAGGTTATGGTAGCTCTAGGTTTAGAAAAGCCTTTTCTATGTTCACCCCACTTCATTACCCTCAAAGCATCCACTAACATGGGTGTCTGTGCTGCCTCTTGTACTGTCTTTTCTCACCTGAGTGTAAGTTCCAAGGAAAGAGAGCAGTGTCTAGTACTAGTACTATTCTCTGCATTGAGAAGGCTTTCCTGTATGCATCAGAGGTTAAGAATTGCTCCTCCAGAGCATCTTGGCTCGACTTCCAGCACTGACACAGCAGTTAACAACCATTTCTAACTTAAGTTCCAGGGAATCTGAGGCCTTCTTCTGGTATCTGTGGATACTGCACAGACATAGTACACAGACATACATGCAGGCAAAACCACTCATACATATAAAATAAATCATCTTTTAAATGTTTTTCCTTTGAAAAGTACAGAGAACTTCTGTATTTCCTCATTTCTTTTGTTCCATTTTTTTGTCTTATTCTAGAATGTGTACACCATTCCCAAATGTTCAATTCCTTTAGAATTTTGGAAATGCTCACTTTGATTTTCTTTATTTTCTGACACTCTGGAAGAGCGACACATGGTGGAATTACTCCCAACAAAATGACAAAATAAATCAGGTTTCTGTTTTGTTTTGTTTTGTTTTGTTTTTTTTAAAAAAAGAACCACATATACAGTAGAGTTTTATGATCTAGTATGCTGTCAAAAGATAGGAAAGAATCTTTAATGCATACTCTTAAATGAAAGAAGCAAGTATAAAAAGACTATGTAATGCTTGACTACAACTCCATGACACTCAGGAAAAGTTAAACTACAGTGGCAATCAAAAGGTCAGTGGGCAGCAGGGTCTGGAGGGTGGTCCTGAGGTGAATGAGTGCAACACAGAGCTTTTTAAGATGGTGAAGCTGTTCCGTAAGATGATAATGTGGACAGAAGGTATCATGAATTTGCTGCACCCCATACATGGATTTAGTCAAAGATGTGTCAGCATTGAGCTATAGTAATTAATCATAAAAGGACTGTACCTGAAGAGCAGTGTGGGGTACATAGAAATGGTGCTTTGTGGGTTGAAAGTTCCCCATAAGCTCACGTCTTTGAACATTAGGTGCCCAAGATGGTGGTGCTGTTGGTGAGGAGGTGGAACATTCAGAAGGTGGAGCCTCACAGGGGTAAATGAGTCACTATGGTCAGGCCTTGAGGTTTTACTACTCTAAATATTTATTTATTTTTATTTAATGTGTATGAGTGTGTGGAAACCTAAAGAGGGTGCTGGATCCCCTGTAACAGGAGTTAAGAATGACCATTGTTATAAATCCATTAAGTGCTGGGATTCTGACCCATCTGGGTCCTCTACAAGAGCAGCTAGTGTTTTTTCCCATTACTTAGTTTATTTATTCACTTAACATCAGGCCCCAAATATTTATTCAGCTATTAAGAATGAGGACATCCCCACAACACCCAGAGGAAGCTACACTCCCAGATGCTCTAACACACCCAGGATCAGAGATAAGGAGGACACAATATCTGCCCCAACACTGGAAGTAACTGGGACCAGTGGGACCCAGGCATCTGCAAACTCTGCAGCCAGTTCCACAACACCCAGAGGAAGCTACACTCCCAGGTGCTCCAACATGACCAGGATCACAGGCTCAGAGGTGCCCTGAGCAGACTTTGGGTGCTAATTCCACAGCCAGTCCCACAACACCCAGAGGAAGCTACACTCCCAGGTGCTATAATCCACCCAGGATAATAAGATCAGAGATGCCCTGAGCAGACTTTGGATGCTAATTCCACAGCTGGTCCCACAACACCCAGAGAAAGCTACACTCCCAGGTGCTCCAACATTCCCAGGATCACAGGAAAGCAGGCTCCAGTCAGATACATCGAGGGCAGGTAGCACTAGAGATAATCAGATGACAGGAGGCAAGCATAAGAATATAAGCAACAGAAACCAAGGTTACTTGGCATCATCAGAACCCCAATTATCCCACCATAGCAAGCCCTGGATAGACCATCACACTAGAAAAGCAAGTTTCTGATCTAAAATCATTTTTCATGATGATGATAGAGGTCTTTAAGAAGGACATAAGTAACTCCCTTAAAGAAACACAGGAGAACACAGGTAAACAGCCAGAAGCCCTTAAAGAGGAAAGAAAAAATTCCCTTAAATAATTACAGAAAAACACAATCAAACAGGCAAAAGAAATGAACAAAAACATCCAAGATCTAAAAATGGAAATAGAAACAATAAAGAAATCACAAAGGGAGACAACCCTGGAGTTAGAAAACCTAGGAAAGAGATTGGGAGTCATAGATGCAAACATCACCAACAGAATACAAGGGATAGAAGAGAGAATGTCAGGTGCTGAAGATACCATAGAAAACATTGACACAACAGTCAAAGAAACTGTAAAGCAAAAAGCTCCTAACCCAAAACATCCAAAAAATCCTGGATACAATGAGAAGATGAAACTTAAGGATAATAGGTATAGAAGAGAGTGATGATTCCCAATGTAAAGGGCTATTAAATATCTTCAACAAAATTTTAGAAGAAAGCTTCCCTAGCCTAAAGAAAGAGATGCCCATGAACACACAAGAAGCCAACAGAACTCCAAATAGACTAGACCAGAAGAGAAATTCCTCCTGCCACATTATAATCAAAACACCAAAGGCAACAAACAAAGAAAGAATATTAAAAGCAATAAGGGGAAAATGTCAAGTAACATATAAAGGCAAATCTATCAGAATTACACCTGACTTCTTCTTAGAGACTATGAAAGCCAGAAGATCCTGGGCAGATGTCATACAGACCCTAATAGAACACAAATGCCAGCACAGGCTACTATACCCAGCAAAACTCTCTATCACCATAGACAGAAAAAACAAGATATTTCATGACAAAACCAACTTTACACAATATATTTCCATAAATCCACCCCTACAAAGGATAATAGATGGAAAACAAAAACATAAGGAGGAAAACTACACCCTGGGTGGGGGGAAGAAAGTAATATTTCAACAAACCCAAAAGAAGATAGCCACACAAACATTATTCCACCTCTAACAACAAAAATAACAGGAAGTAACAATCACTTTTCCTTAATATCTCTTAACAACAATGGACTCAATTCCCCCAATAAAAAGACATAGACTAACAGACTGGATACAGAAACAGGACCCAGCATTTTGCTGCATAAAGGAAATGCACCTCATTGACAAAGAAAGACACTACCTCAGAGTAAAAGATTGGAAAACAATTTCCCAAGCAAACAGTCCCCAAAAGACTAGCTGGAGTAGCCATTCTTGTCTCAAATAAAATCAGCTTTCAGCCAAAAGTTATCAAAAAAGATAAGGAAGGACACTTCATACTGGTCAAAGGAAAAGTCTACCAAGATGAACTCTCAATTCTGAACACCTATGCTCCAAATGCAAAGGCACCCACATTCATAAAAGAAACTTTGCTAAAGCTCAAAGCACACATCACACCCCATACAATAATAGTGAGAGACGTCAACACTTCACTCTCAGCAATGGACAGATTATGGAAACAGAAACTAAAAAGAGAAACAGTGAAACTAACAGAAGTTATGAACCAAATGGATCTAACAGATATCTATACAACATTTCATCCTAAAGCAAAAATAAATAAATAAATAGATAAATAAATAAAAAAACCTTCTCAGCACCTCATGGTACCTTCTCCAAAATTGACCATATAATTGGTCACAAAACAGGCCTCAACAGATACAAGACGACTGAAACAATCCCATGCACCCTATCAGATCACCACAGACTAATGTTGGTCTTAAATATCAAGGAAAACAACAGAAAGCACACATACACATGGAAGCTGAACAATGTTCTACTTAGTGATAACTTGGACAAGGAATAAATAAAGACAAATATTAAAGGCTTTTTAAAAATTTAATGAAAATGAAGACACATCATAACAAAACTTATGGGACAATGAAAGCAGTGGTAAGAAGAAAACTCATAGCTCTAAGTGCCTCCAAAAAGAAACTGAAGAGAGCATACATAAACTTGACCGCACACCTGAAAGCTCTAGAGAAAAAAAAAAAAAAAAAAAAAAAAAAAAAAAAAAAAAAAAAAAAAAAAAAAAAAAAAAAAAAAAAAAAAAAAAAAAAAAAAAAAAAAAAAAAAAAAAAAAAAAAAAAAAAAAAAAAAAAAAAAAAAAAAAAAAAAAAAAAAAACAGTTGAAAATATTAAAATCATATTCTAAAAACATGATGGAAATAGTATTGATAACTTTCCTCATTGTGCTTGTAATTAGTGTTTTCTTAATATTTAACTTCAAAGAGTTTTTGATATTTTGAAATTTTTTAAAAATATACTAACTGATAATATAATTTCTCTCCAAGAAACACTGATAATCTTTTTAAATAAACTGATTGTTAGACAATGTACATAGATATATAATGTGTTTTAAATACTCTCTCACTAAGTCATGTGGTATTATATAAGGGCTTTTGAATATATTTCTTAATGATTCATTTTTAGTATTTTATGCTCTTTTACTATGCTTAATTCTCAAAGAATATTTTGTATGTCTTGAAACAATTTAGTGTTCAACATTAGATATAGGATCCTCAGTTATGTATAGTATTAAATATTCATGAATGATATTTTTAGAGTATGAAAGGATACAAATATAAAAGTTGAACAAATTTTTATGTATTATTTGATTCTCAAAATATTCAATATTATTAATATGCTTGATGTATAAAATGCATTAAATACTAAATGTTTTAAGGGGAAAAAAAGAAGAAAAAGAAGAGAGAAAATACCTCCATAAGATTAGGTTGTAAACAAGCTGGTAGGGTGTTACCTTAATTAGTAATTGATGGGGGAGGGACCAACCCACTGTGGGTGGGGTCAACTCGGAAGAGCAAGTCCCTGGTTCTCTAAGAAAGCCTGTTGAGGAAGCAACACCCCTCCATGGCCTCCATACCAGCTCCTGCCCCCAGGTTCCTATTCTCAGTTCTTCAATGATGGAAAGAGTGATGACGCATAGACAGAATCAACCCTTTCCTCACCAAGTTGCATTTGGTCCTGGTGTTTCATCACAGCAATAGCAGCCCTAACTAAGGCAAACTGAGGGGTGAAAGAAACCCTTTCTCTCTTAAGTTGCTTTTCTTAGGCTGTTTTTAGTACGGCAACAAGAGACTTAATCAGAAATGCCCTGTACTCTATGAAAATAAAACTCTTTATAAGTCAAACGTGGTGCTGATTAAAAATGTAAAGCCCAATAAAGATCTATTGGAGATTTTCCTATGGCACATTAGAGAGTCTTTGTAGTGGAACATAGCTCCAATCTTTAAGAGTAGTGGTACTTCAGTATCCCTCCCTCTTAGCCTCAGGGAAGCTGACTGCTTGAGCTTGGCAAGGATATCCTTCTAGCCATCCTTTCACATGGCGTTTCTAGACTCTGCACAGAAAGATGGGGACTCATTCGTGTTTTCAGAATCATATTCCAAGCCTCTAGTCTGCACCTTTGCCTTTTATCCTTTACATGTGTGCCTCGGGGCCTTCTTTAGGAAAAGATAAGAACACCAGGTATAAGGGATTCACCTTCATCATCTTAGCTCTCCCAGAATCGCCATCTCACTACCCAATGTGGATTTCTAAGGGTCTGACTCTGCTTCCACTCCATGGGCTTATTAGGAGACCTGCTTATGAACAGGCATTGGCTATGCAGGATTATGTATTCCCCTGAAGGAAGTATCCAGGACTGTGAACTGATGATGCACAGGTCAATGAAAGGGAGGGAAGATGCTAGGCCTACTCAAAATGAAAGGAAGAGGCTGAGCTGCATCACCATTGGGAGAAAATAGATTTAGGCTAACAATGAAAAGCAATGGACTGTTTTGCAAAGCTCCTGAAATTTTTATTTGTATCAGATTTAGATGGACAAATAGACTCGAGAAAGTACAGAAACCCAAACAGCAAACAGCTCTAGGGACTGAAACGCAGGGTGAGCATGGTCAGTGAGCCCCACCTGCTTAAAACCTGCATAAATCATGATTGGCCTTCCAGATGGATCCAGCACCATTCAAAAGCTCATTATCCTGTATCCTGGGGATTCCCCTCTATTGAAAAGCTGGCCCAGCTAAGCATATCTAACAGAGAAGAGTTTGTCTGAGTACAGTCAGGATGGTTACATCAATAGAGGACGATACTGCAGTCAAAGACAGTGAAGTCCACAGTTAGGACTGACCATTCAATGACCGAAGTCAGGGACAGGTGTGGGATGGGGAACACCATGAAAGGCATGGGCACAAGCTAAAGGTTGTTGGAAAATGGAACATCAACTTCACCTCCTGTGTTCTGAGGCTACAGTCTTACTCCAACGTGCTTGTTTTACATGGTGCTAAGAACCGAACCCAAGGCTTCATAAATGCTTAGGCAAGCACTCTACCAACTGAGAGTGCATCCCAAGCCTGAATCTGCCATTACTTCCCTTTTAAACAGAATGTGAGCCTATTTTTACATGTTTCTGCTCAATTACACCTTATTTGATGAATGTTTCATCTACATTGCACTCATAGCCAACAGTGTCGTGATGCATGCCTAAACCAAGTCCCAGGTGTTATTTAACACATGTGCTTGCATACTAAATCTTCTTGTGCTTAGAGTCTCTCCACAGTACCTTAATACCAAGCAGAGGACTCTTTAAACAGAAAAATCAACAAGAAAGAGGATATGCCCCTAAAATGTATGCTATTCAATAAGTCATACGACACTTGGCTTCTACTCTGTTGGTTTCTATATTTAGGTACTGTTTTCTTGTGTGACATCCCAGACATGAACATGTATCTGCTTGTCCTAGATAGGGCATCAATGACAAACCAAAGAAATTATTCTGCGGAAGTCTAGATTGATAAGTCACTGAGTTTGTTGGGGTCACTTACAGGAGCGTGGCTGAAGGACTACTCATGGGAGCACTGATGGCTCCAACGCACTTGCAGCATTGAAAAGCCCACTCTAGCCTGAGTGACGACTCCCAGGAGCTTCAGCCCAAGCTCTCTGTAGGACTGGCAAGCATCCCTCTAGCTCACAAAGCCTCTTACGGGCATGCCCTTTTCTCAGCAATTGCTTAATGCTTCTACCATCATAAAAGAGCCAGGGTGGGGCTTTTGAGTTCCAATTTTCCTGGTTTTGTGGTATTTTGATCCCTTTGTCTACCCGGAGGCCTTGATTCTACTGGGAGGACTGGTCCAGAGCAGGTTGCTGCACGACGCTGGGCAACTCAGACTTTTTGCCACTGTGCACATCATAGGTGAATGGTATTGAGCACGTGATGCTCACAGTTAATCCACAAATAATGATGATCTTCTGTCTATTGCCTTGATGGACGCTTGGGAGCTGTGTGACACAGTGATGACGTCTGGGGCTTGAGATAAACTGCAAAGGCCAGAGTTGGATATGAACTCCTCCTGAGCAGATGCAACCGGCTCACTCCATCAGTCACTGCGTGTTAAATGGAGGGTGGAGGACGATGAGGAAAGGACTCGTGCAGAGCAGAGCATCATGCAAACTGCACAAGATGGAGCGAAATCGGAGGCTGGTCCACTAAATGTGTATTTTCTCTAATTTGTGTTCCATGTTTGAATGATATTTCTTTCTTCTTTTCACTCCCACCCTGTCCCTCACCCCACCCCACCTTCACTTAAAGGATCACCATGATGTCATTTCAACCCCTCCACACAGCAGCGACCATGGGTGGTCACACATGGTTTACACAGGATGGCGCTGACATGGTACAAATCAGAACTTTGTTCCCTGGAAACATGCCAGCCTGCACTAGTGTGAACAATTTCATATAATTTTCAGAGTCCTGAAACGGAATACATCTGAGCTGGGTGTGAGCTCAAATTCTGCCACTAACTTTAGTAGCTCTGGGGGTGGCACATCCCACCTATGCGTCTTCATTTCCCTGTGTGTGGAAGAAGGCAGTAGCCTCCACCTCACCTCTGGTAGTGATGGTGAGGATTAAGCAGGCTTGGAAGAGCTTCTGCACTACAGCACGGGGGATCTCTGATGATGCTAACTATTATCATGATTGTTTTTCTCAGATCAAGAGGGTTAGGAGCTACAAACACCTCCGAGGAATTGTTTGAAAGAGATTCTCCGTGCTCAATAGTGCAGACTTGGAAATAGCCTGAAGCAAAATCAGTTGAAAACAAGAGCCTCAGGGCAGAGGGAGAAAATAAAGTGGGGAGCTTGGGGGTGAGGCGGTGAAGATGGAAGAGGGAGGGATGCCAGTTAGCTTCTCTCCCAGGTACCATCAAGGATGCTCTACGCTGCCCCTGGCTTCACAGCCTCCTCCCCAAGCCCCTGCAGTCACTCATATATTCTCTATAATAAACGTTTGTCATACCAAATACCCTGTATAGGTAACATATCCTTTAATTTTCACAAATAAAAAGATGAAGCTTAGATAAAGCAGGTAGTAACAAAAGTGGATGGTAAACAGAAACCAAAAGCTAATCGAGACCTTCCCCATTAACAACTTCATTGCAGAAATACAGCTCCACACTCACTCTGAATTTGGTTTTGATCTTAACCCTGGACAGAATTTTACTTGAGTCCCCTGAAGATTAGACAGACAATTAGTCTTCATCCTGTCTGTCAGCCAACCATAAACCCCTGACCATCCAGCCAAGGGAACCCACAGATAATCACTGGGGTGGGGGCAGGGGGTGGGGCACAGGGGGGAGGGGAGCGGGGGATGGGGGGAGTATATCTGCAGCTTATTTCATAAATTCCTTCCATCCTTTGAGGTATGCAGAATTCTAGAGATGTGTGACCCACATTCATCTGGCTGGATTTTCTTTACTTTGTGGATGTTTGGAAGCACTGTCCTGTGTTTCCATGGGAGCAGAAGGTGAGATCACCTTTTGAATGTCAGGTGGGCTGGTCGTGGGCTGTGATTCTTACTCATCCCTGTTCACACTGCTACTAAAAGGGGGTGCAACCTCTAGCTGCAGAAGAGGCTGGCTGAAATGGAAAAGTGGTTGGAGGTGATTCTATCAGTAAAGATAATCAAGATAATGGATCTGAAATAACGTTTGGGAGAAGAGTGGGAGAAACCTGATTCTGGAATATTCACCATTTTCTGTATTTGTGGAGAGATTCTTCAAGGACTCTAAAAGGGCAGAAGATTCAATAGTCTGCTTTTAAAATGTGTTTTTGTATGTCTGAGTATTTCATCTGCATGTGTGTATGTGCACTACATATGTGAAGTTCCCAAGAGTCCAGAAGAGGACTTCAACCCAGACCTGGTATTACAGACAGTTGTGTGCAGTCATGTGGATGCTAGGAATTGAACTCAGGTTGTCTGAAAGAGTGCTCAGTGCTCTTAACCACTGAGCCATCTCTCCAGTCCCATCAATGGCCTATTTTTTACACTGTTAGGTTTCACTGTTGTTTTTTAATTTAGGTGAGATAATTAGATGTCTCCACAAGGACCTCTACCACCCAACAATGAAGCTTTAATAGCTTTTACCTTAAATTCATGCCTTTGTGTCTATATGACACTACAGTACTTCATATTGGCTCCTGAGAAAGAAATGCCTAAAGGCTAAAAGACAGTACAGTTACAATGCAGTTGAAGAATAACTGTGCACACAAGTTCTCCACCAAGACAATAGGGTGACTCATTGTCGGTGTTATTTTATAGCAATTTTCTCTGTGTTGAAACATTATATTCTGGGGGAAGCTCTTAAGACTCAGGAAGTACACAATTCAGAAGTCTTAGGAAGTCCCAGAAACTAAACAGATGCACAAGCCACCTGCCCCCAAGATTCTATGAGCAATAAGGACTGCTGAGGAAAGTCAGACCAAATGAGCCTCCTTCTGACAAGAGATTCTTTTACCTGTTGATATAGATTCAGGCTGTGAAGAGAATTCTAGGTCACAGCTTTCCTGAAGTATCATCTATACAGGGGTAGGCTTTCAGTAATAACACTCACTGCCTTTGACTCATCTATGCTCCTGTAAGGAATCACAGTAAACCCCGTTAGTTTACCAAGCTGACATTGGTAGTATCATTACTTTGGTCTGCCACTGTTTTCCTATCTTGGACTTGTAGATATTTGTTTCTGATCCCAGGGATATTGTCAGATGGCAGGTCTCCATGTACATGTTTCTTTTAATAGAGTCTTCTTTCTTTTACAGTATTAGTGTTTAACTAATGCTGGGGTTGAAAATTGGATATGGAATGGGCTACTCTGTCATAAAATACATGCAGATTGTATTGTTGGTCCCAACCACAATCTGACATGCCAAAACAAACAAACAAACAAACAAAATCCCTTGTAATTACATTGATCCAATTTATTAATGAAGAACACTTTTCATTAATAATGTCTCCGAGGATCAGAGAGACAACAGTTCATGCTTAAGAGCACTGGTTGCTTTTCCGGAGGACCCAAGTTCCGTCTCTAGTTCCCATCTGGCAGCTCACAACTACCTGTAACTCCAGTTCCAGGAGATCGGATACCCTGTTTTGGCCTTGAGGACACTATACACATGTGGTGTGCACCCACACATATACACACAGAGATTCACTTAAATAAAAATAAATCATTGAAAAAAAAGTCTCAGAACTGCAAGATAGCTTAGTAGGAAAAGTTCTTTCTGGGCAAGCATAAAGACTGGATATCAGATCCCCAGCATCCATGAGGATGTGGCTAGGTATGCCTGTGATCACTGTACTGGAAGGCAGGGACAAGAGGCAGGTCCCCACGGGATTGCTGTTCAACCAGTCTTGGGGAAACAGTAAGTTCTGGTCTCAGTGAGAAACTCTGTTTTAAAAAAGTGGCAACTGATGTGTAGTGACCCACACCTTCAATCCCAGCACTTGAGAGTCAGAGGTAGAAGGATCTCTCTGAGTTTCAGGACAACGTGGTGATTCGAGGCCAGTTGGGGCTATGTAATAAGACCCTGTCTCAAACAACCTAAAAGCAAACATAGAAATAAGATGGAAAACAACTTGAAAAGAACCCTGCTGTTGAACTCTGACCTCCATGTATGCTCACATGAACACTCGTATCTATCTGCACACATGTGTGCTCACACGTGCAACTCACATTAAATTAAATTGTCTCACCAAGGCCAGAAACTACATTCAGACACCTCTCTTTTGCAGAGTGGTCAGAACTGGCTGAAAGAGATTTCTGTCGCACACGCTAAAGAAAGCTGAGAACCTAATATAGGCTCCTGAGGAACTGGTGTCTGCAGGTCTGAGGACGATGCACGTCTCAGTGTAGCTGTGACTCTGTTACACTGTTTGGGTCTCAGTTTTATCACTATTGACATCTGAAAGAGAAAAAAGCGTAAAAGTGAAAGTGAATCCGGAGAGGTTTGCAAACCTGGAACATCCTCTCCAATTCCCCTGTTTTCTATTTGTTTGCTTGCTTGCTTGCTTGCTTGCTTGCTTGCTTGCTTGCTTGCTTGCTTGCTTGCTTGTTGTTGTTTCTAAACCATCCAGGTCATTTGGGTGTTTGTTTTGTTTTGTTTTGAATCATACCAAGAAGGAAACCCAAGTCCTCATATCACTGTGTTCCAGAGGTCCAATTAACACCCACCTTCTCCACCAAGGCAAACTTGAGGCAGACGGACAGAGAACACAGAGTTACTGACATCCTGGCTTGGAAAAATAAGGTAGAAACTGTTCACCTCAAAGAAAATGATAAATGTTTTTCCAAAGTCTTGGGGGGAGGTGGGGAGGGTGGTTAGAGGCCCTGGTTAGAACATTCCAAGCTCTGCAGAGTTCTTTTCCTGGGACATATTCTAAGGACTGGGAAACAGACTGTCTCAGGGTATTTCCTTGTAAACCGACTTCACACCTTCTCCTGCATCTGGTTGCCACACTGAACTTACTGTGAAAAACCATAAGAAAATGAAGAAGGAAGACGATGAAGGTGATCTCTAAATCACCTCTCAAAGCTTACACTATCGCAGGACAAGATGCCCACAGGTGAGATGGGAGGAAGACAGGCAGAGGTGGGGGTGGAGGTGGAGGGTGAGGGGTTGTTTACATAACATAAAATAACATAACATAAAACATAACATGCTCATCAAAGCAATAGCTATATTTTCTTGGTGCTCATGGGTAACTTTTACAGAGTCATTTTTATTCTGCATCTTAAATGTTTTAGTCTGTTTTTATTTCAAGCACACAAACGCTAGGCAAACATTACACCACCAAGCTATGTGCTCTCTATAAGAACTACCTTGGAATGAGTGTGTGTGTGTGTGTGTGTGTGTGTGTGTGTGTGTGTGTGAGAGAGAGAGAGTTGTATATGTGCATATGTTTTTGGTGCATGCCCACTTAGACCTGAGAGATATGAGTATCTTGTTCCATCACTCTCCACCTTGAGACAAGGTCTCTTTCTGAACCTGGAGCTAGGCTGCCAGCCAGCAATCGTCATGGAGCCTCCTGTCCCTGCCTCCATAGTGCTGTGGTAATAGGTATATGTATTTATATGCCTGAGATTTTTTAGAGGTGCTAGAGATTCAAACTTGGATCTATACTCATGAAGCCAACACTTACCCACTAAGCCATCTCTCCAGCCTTGGAAGAATCTTTTTTTGAGAACAAAAAAGTGTCATTTGTATACCTCAAGCAGTCATTATTATCATCAATTTTGTTGCAAGCATTTAAGATATTTTACTTAATAATTTAATTTAAGGTAAGTTATTCCAACTAGAATCAGCACCATTTCTGTAGATACTAATATGTCAGGTGATGTCATTGTTCTCACAAACAAGCTTGTCAATTTTTATTCCACGTTGTTCCCCTAGACACATAAAACCTCATTATTGGGTATACGTCTTCCTTTACTGACAGAATTTGGGTTTTTGTTTTGTTTTGTTTTTCTTTTTGTTTTTGTTTTTGTTGTTGTTATTGCAGTGTATAAGCTGTATAACTCAATCATCAAAAACAAAGAAACTAGAAAAGCAAAACCAATAGAATTAGCGTGAATTCAATAATAACAGCTTGCTGGCAAATGGGGGCATTTGACTGGAAGCAATTAATTCAGTTTTTGATAAGATGAAAATGGCCATGAACAGTAATCTAGGTGAGATTCACAGCTGTCAGGAGCAGAACAAAGGGTTTTTGATTGCCTTCTTAATCCACTGAATTGTCTAGACGGTGCTGGCCTCAATTTTTAATTGATTACCCAGATATTAGTAGAAGAAAATATGGTTTTCTATAAGATTGTCAATGGTTTGTGGCTGTCATCGGATGATCCCAGTTCTGTTGCTCAGGACTACTGCAGTATGTATGATAGTAAATCCTTTGCATGAAAACAATAATGGTTTGAAATGAGAGTCTAAGCTAGGTTGGCTGAGCCCACAAAGCTGCAAGTAATTCAGAAGATTAGTGAATTTCCTGTGATATTTAGTTTTGCATGGTTATGCTACCGAACTAAGAGATTTCATCCTGCGTGCTCTAAGCCAGGTTCTGCTACCTGTCCTCAATAATCATGCCAAGAAGTCAAATTAATAGAGAAAGACAAAAAAAAAAGGGAGATGTGGTTACACTAGAAAGAGAGACAGAGATCCAGGGACATTCCTCAAGTCCTATTAGCACACAGTGAAGCTGAAGTTTAAATACAGGGCCAAGGATAAGCACATCTAAGGAGTCCAGTTGTGAATTAAGTCCCACCTTCTGTGGGCCCATCAGTGCCTGGTTTCAGTCTCATCCTGTAAGGCAGGCTGACACATTGCTAGAACTGTAAAATCTTTCTGAAAGACAAGTTCTCCTCTGGTTGTTGCTTTTTCTCCTCTCCCACCATGAGATTCCTGGGGAAACTCACATTATGTGGGCTCCAGTGTTTCATTTGTCTGGTAGTCAGGTTGAGAGACATAGGTACCTCTTCAGAATACACTTGTTTCTGCCAGGCCCATTACAGTTGGAGAAGAATAATAAAAAGGTTAGCACACACCTAATGTCTGTCTTGGGCTGCTTTCACTTAAAGTCCAATTGAGATTCCACAGCTGTTTAATAGTTACCTGTGGTAAACCCACCCAAGCCTGTCTTCCACTGTTGAGTCAGCCCATGCTGGGCTCTGCCCTGGAATTTTTTACCTTACTGCTTGGCCTGACTGGATCTTTACTTTCTTCCTCCTTAGACAAAAGAGCCCTGTCACTTCCTAGAATCTTTTCTGTTGACCATATCTCAAACCTACCACCCCATCCCAGGATGTCTCCATCAAACTGACCTGGTTATAACCCTTTCGGTCCCAGCATTTGTTACCCTGAAGTTTTTTTCCCTTTTTGTTTGGTTCTTAGGAAGGTTCCTAAGAGCAGGTGTTTATGGCCACACTCTCACTGACTTGTGAATGAATGCATAGTGGTGATGAAGGCCAATACTTGTCTGAACTACGGACCAGCATCAGCATCACAAGAAAGTTTTGTGTAATTGCCTCAAGGGACTTGATGATGGGAGACAGGGCCATGCGGAAAATAATAGAAAAACTTTCACTTTCTGATCTCCAAATGAGGCCACTTAAAACACAGAAGTTTCCCAAATAAGACAGAAAGATTCCAAAGTCTTGTATGAGTGTGTCAAGGTGGGTTCTGCAAAGATAATGAAGGCATAATCTATCCCTTGCCTTCAAAGTTCTCAGTCCGATGCATGTGCTTGGCTTTGAGGCTAAGACTGCAAAGACAAGGGGAAAAAACATTGTATCTAAGAACTGAGATACAATGTGTTCTGTGTTTATGTTCCTGTGGCTTCCCAGCAATGCTCCGACTCACTAACCATTGTTTTATAGGGGCAAACTTGTCGCAGGATTTTCCCTGTCCAATTACATTAGTGCAGAGGAGGCCTGTGATTGGACAGGGGAAAGGGAGGCGGAGCTAAGAGTTGCAGAGATGGAGAGGGTCTCAGAGTAGGAAGAGAAGGAAGATGGCTGCGGACTTATACCTGCGTGGCATTTTCCAGCCACAAGTAGCTATGATTTCACAAGGTTAGAAATATTGGGATAAAGCTTTTATCATCATCAATTGGCTCAGAAATTTTTGTATTGGCATCTTGTAAATTGTGATATTGTTGATACATAAATCTGATTGGTTAATTAAGCATTAAGAGTCTTGATTCTACCAGCGTACTGGGTATTGTGATGTGATGGCTGACTGTGGGATGCCTGGTAGCAAGAGGAACTCTGGGGCCCCTGCTGGAGAGATGGCCCAGCGGGAGCCTTGTGGTCCAGCAGTGACCAGAGTGTTGGCAGGCTGGCAGGAACACCAAAGCATGGTCCAGAGATGGCGGGTTCATTTTTAAAATATTTCCCACAACACAAACTATTTTGCATTCACAGCCTTGGATTTGTGAGCCTAATGTATTTAAGTTTACTGAGTCATTAGGAGCATCACCCAGACTCAGGCACACCCACTTCTCCTGAAATCTGCCCTGTACTGTTTCCATCTAAAGATACACATAGTAACTGTACTGTTAAAAATGAGCTATAATTAGACTTGCAAGCTAACCTCAAGTGACCACTTATGGGTGTGGGGGGGAGACGATTCTCAAGGTAATTTTCTCCGAAAATGTAATGAGAGCTTGCCAAATTCTGGCCATTATAATACCATCAAGATCTGTTTCTTGGTGCTAAGAGACAGCTCATTGGTTAAGAACACTGGGTTCTCTTCTAGAGGAGCTGGGTTCAATTCCCAGCACCTATGCCAGGTGGCTCATGACCACCTCTAATTCCAATTTCAGGACCCCCCATGCCCTCTTCTTCCCTCCATGGGAGGGTGGTACCCAGACCTTCTCATAAACAGAAAACAAAATAAACGTAACAACAACAAACTCTATCTGTTTTGTAAATAGCTGATGATAAGAACTTTCTCAAATACTTGTTTTGCATTTAGGAGCAGGGACATTAAGTGAAAGCAAGCAGGGAGAAGAGATGCCCTAGTCCTTATCATCTTCAACTCAAATCACTTGCTGGTTTGAATAAAGTTCTCTGGCTAGTTCATTTCTCTTTGCTCCTAGCAGGGGGGCAAGTGTCCTAGAACAGCAAACCAGGGGATTTGAAGGATACTGGCTGTGGATTTGGCATGTACCAGAAACCTCACACTCTAAACGCCATCTCACTCTCCCTCCTGACATCATGATCAGAGGTGACATATCCTTGGTCACCTTCTAAGGATGCAACCTCCTCTCTCCTCTCTCCTCTCTTCTCTCTCTCTCTCTCTCTCTCTCTCTCTCTCTCTCTCTCTCTCTCTCTGTATTTAGGCTCTGACTAACCATTGAGCCAACCATAAAATAGTGAGCCTCAAGGAAATCAAAGAGGCTGCCATGGTTATGAATGGCTGGGATATATCTTAGAATCGCTACACAAAGGTCTCAGTATTACATTCATACAAAAATAGCATCAAGTCCCCAAAGGCAGGTAAGCAGTTGTAGACTTTAACCAACTCTGAGACCTCATGGTGTGAACACCTGCTGCTGATCTCCCGCTGAACCTCCCTTGGCAGATGTACAATGATAATGTACATGTAATGTAGTCCTTGATGGCCTGATAGAACAAAGTACAAATTTGTATGCTAACTTCACCCTGTTGTCAATTAAAACATTGTGGAACTGTATTTTCCCTAGGCTTCTTCCAGCATGCTTGCTGCATCACAGGACGGCCTTGCTCTCTGCTTGGACTCCATGGACCACAATGTCAAGGCTCTTTCTAAGCCCTCTATTCAATCAGACACCTTTCCAGCCACAACAAGAGGATGCTGATCCCTGACAACATCTTCTTGAAATAATGAGGAGCAGATCTAAGAAAAGATGTTGTAAATTTTGTTGGGCTGACTTATCTGAAGGTTGTGTGGGGTGGGATGATGTGGGTGTGGTCACCAGTGAATGGGTGTGTAGGAGTGTGGACACATCATATCTAGGGACAATAGGATGTGTTCAAGCAACTTCCTATTACTTTACTTTACCACTGCAAATTCTCTCTCTCTCTCTCTCTCTCTCTCTCTCTCTCTCTCTCTCTCCTCTCCCTCTTCCTCTCCCTCTCTCTCCCTCTCTCCCCTTCTCCCTCTCCCTCTCTCCCACCCTCCTCCCATCCCCCTCCCATTTTCTGTCTTCCTCTGTCTTTTCCTCTCTTTCTCTGCGTGTCTGTCCTTCTCTGTCCTTTAGTCCTCCTGCCCCTCTCTGTCTGCCTGTCTCTCTCTCCCCCCACCACACACTCACATTTATTTCTTAGAAAGCAACACACTAACACAGAACACATACTTGGGTACACTGTGGGTGCCACATACTCTAGGCAGAATTCACACAGCTGTGCCACTTGAGCAGCACAGAGAGGTCACTAGGTCAAAGTACCAGTGTGGATGTTTATCATTGAGTGTTAATTCCTTAGATTAGGTCTGAATACATTTAAGCATTGCTCATTTTGTTAAGGGCATGATGGAATTAATGGTCTTATGGATGCAGGGAGGGCAATTGGAACCCAGGGCAATTTATACACACCCATACAATTCTCTTAAAGATCAGCAAAGATATATATATATATATATATATATATATATATATATATATATATATATATATATATATATATATATATATATATATATATATATATATATATCTTTCCTTATATGTTCCATTTTCATCAGCATTCTATCTAAAAATCTTCTAGACAGATAATATACTAAATAATAAATTTAAAATAATAAATTAAAAATAAATAAAATTTATTAATAATAAATTTAAAAAAAAAAACCAAACTGGAGAACTGGAGAACTGGTTTGGTGATTAAAAACATGGGCTGCTATTCCAGAAGACCCAGGGTTTGATTCCCTGCACTTACAAAGTATCTCACAACAATCCACAACTCTAGTTCCAGGGCCTCCAGTGGCTACTTCTGGCCTCCAAAAAAACACCAGGAAGGCATGTAGCATTCTAACATACATGCAAGCAAAGTACTCATACATGTAACATAAAAATATATCCTCTTTCAAAAGAAAAACTAAAAACAAAGGCTTAGAAAGCACAGAGCCTGGAGCCAAGCTCAGAACTAAATAGCCTGCCTCAAAACTGTGACGTATGGAATTAACAATCCCTCAGCGGACTGGGCAGCCATGAAGTGAGGAATATATTTGGGTCTCAGATTTTCTTTTTCTTTTTTTTCCTGCCACTTATAATCCAATTCTCTCCAACAGAGATGATTCTCAACCATCCCCAAACTATTTAGTTTGGAGGGAAAATGACAAGCACAGATATTGATTTTACTTCCTTCAGCTTTGTGTTGAGTGACACATCAGGAAAGACGATATTGTTTTCTTTAGACCTGCTGCACCGCACACCAAGTATATAATGAGCAGTCATCGCTAAGCAGCAAAGCAGGCTGGGAGATGGCTTCATAGGTAAACTGATTTCTGCCTAAATATGTTGGTCCCGAGTTCAGATCCCTTTCACCCTTCTAAAAAGCTGGGCACAGGCATGGTATATAAGCATGGTGGTGCATATCACCTAACACCCAAGTGCTCAGAGTATGAAGACAGACAGATCCTGGGGCTCACTGACCACACAGACACCTAGCCACACCAAACTTCCTTTGTAAGTGCCCAGACCCTGGTGTATGGGCAGGGCTCTTCTGTGGAGCTGAGAGGCCACAGTCTTTCTTAGATGGAAGGAAATTCACAGCAGCTGGCAATTGGAGGTCTGGGCTTGCAGAAGGAACCCACCTCAGCTGGCTCAGGTCCTTGAGTAAGTGAGGCAACTCTGTTCCCCAATTCTGAGTGAGTCTGTTATAAGCTGAGCGTTTACTGGATCCCTTAGTATGCTTTTGCTGCTTGTCAAGAAGCAGCATTTTC
Source organism: Mus minutoides (assembly GCA_902729485.2). Classification (NCBI taxonomy): domain Eukaryota; kingdom Metazoa; phylum Chordata; class Mammalia; order Rodentia; family Muridae; genus Mus; species Mus minutoides. The sequence goes on along the minus strand of LR749495.1, from coordinate 6,017,777 downwards.
AGAATTACTGAATCTGAAGGATTTTGTAACTTACAGTGCGATTTCTTTCTGCTCACCTGTTCTATTTAAGAGATTTTTTTTTTTTGCTTCCATTTGAGGAAAGACAGAAAGAGCAAAAAGAAAGGAACCCTCATCTGGGCTGCTGCCAAAGGGAGTGCCACAGCAGTGGAGGCAATCAGGATGCTTCTTCACGCCAGGCTCCCCACTCAGGTGATTCTGATTTGTAGAAGGCTGATGTAAAAAACTAACCATAATACTAAGGTTTTATATTCTTCTTGACGTAAGTGGATTTGAGTTTGCCAAGTTCCGAGACACATTTGTGTTTTTGTATCTTGGTACTGCTTTCTATGCATTCTCTAAGGAGGTAATTTTTATGGCAATAGACCAATTAACCAATAGCACTCAAGAAGAGTGATGTCTAATGTTTGCCTAACAAAACTAAGGAGGATGTGCAAGACACAGGCAGGCTGCAGAAGGCAGATGTTGAAGCTCTCAGTGAAAGATTTCTGTGTGAAATCCATTTGGGCACACTGGATAAAAATCAAAGCAAACATCATCTGTCAGGACCTGAGTACTCTACATTGTCATGATGGTGCTGGAGACTTAGCTCAGTTGGTAGAGTGTTTTCCTGGCAGATATGAAGCCAGGAAGTTTGATCCCCAGCCCTGCAGAGGCTGGCTATGTTGTTATAACTCCTATAACCCCAGGCCTTGGAAACTTGAGTCATGAAGATCAGAAGTTCAAGACTACTCTTGGCCATGTAGTAACTTCAAGGTTAGCCTGAGCCACGTGAGACACAATCTCACAAATGATTATCATAATAAAAGCAAAACAATAAAAACTCAGTGCACACTTAATGCTATGCAATGTTTGTTCTCAATCATGGTCAGTTTGATAACTTGCTATGTTCTCTGTGATCTAAGTACAAACCTTTCATAGAATAATTCATAGGATGATAAAAAAAAAATCTGCAGAAGCTCATGACCCATGCACAGTCACAGGGCAGGATCCTCATTAAAAGCCATACTGCTCTTGTAGAGGACCCAAGTGCTATTCCTAAAACCCAAATCAAGTAGCTTATAAATGCCTGTAATTTAAACACCAGGGAAGCTGACACCCTCTTCTGGACTCCATGGGCACTGCACTCATATACAAATACCCATACATAGATGTGTGTGTGTGTGTGTGTGTGTGTGTGTGTGTGTGTGTGTGTGTGTGTGTGTAATTAATACATTTTTAATCTTTAAAGGTCAGTTATTTCCCATATCTCACATAACTCTTCGCCACTTTCCCTTTGAAATAGCTTTGATCACTAACCAGGTCTCGAACCTGTTTAATGAAAGCATAGATTTTATTATCAATTAGACATCCAAGTATCAAGGCCAGGAAGGGGGGGGGAGAGATGGAGGAAGAGAGAGAGAGAGGAAGACAGAGAGAGGAACAACAAATGATTTCAGAACTCATGGAGTGTGTTGTTAGCATGATCACTGTGGATGTGCCTTAGATTATTATGATAATCATTTGTGAGAACTACATGTCCCGAGGACTTCACGCTGTTACCCAGCATCGTTCTGCCCGCCCTCACGGTCATCAGATCTCTCTTAGTCTATGAGCTGTGTGTAAACTCTTCGGCGGATTTCCGGTCCCTCACTGGGCAATATCATTGGCACTTACAGTAACAGTGATTGGTCTTTTTCCAAACATAGTTGCTGGAGCAGATTAATGATCCATCTGCCACCTCCGGAAAAGACTTAGAGATGTAGATTATTAGTAACATTCATTAGCCTTAGAAAGAGTTTGGAGAGGTAGATTGTTAGTAAAGTTAGGTTAAGATGTTTTTGCTAGGGGCTTTGGTATAGAAAATCCTGGGGAACAACTTAAAGTTCTTTTGACTGTCTTTAGATCAAGATGTAGAACTCTCAGCTTTTTTTCCAGCACTATGTCTGCCTGGATGCTACCATGTTTCCCGCCATGATGATAATAGACTGAACATCTGAACCTGTAAGTCAGCCCCAAATAAATGTTGTCCTTTGTAAGAGTTGCCTTGGTCATGGCATCTGTTCACAGGGATGGAAACTAAGACAGGAACAAGAACATAACAGCCCAACTAGCTGACATGTCTCTGGGCGAGTGATCAAGGTCATGATTAATTTCTTGTACTCAAGTTTGCCCTCAGCTTCCTGGATATGATTTAATAAAAACTTGTAAAGGAGTAGATGTGTACCCTGAGGATTTGAAGTAGAAATGACTGATTGTTTTTACATAAAAGTTTAGGTTTGTGATTCTTTTAAGATTTTTATAAGATGACTTTTTTCAGATAAATAATAAATAATTGATTCTTTCTTTGTAACTGTAAGTTGCAGCCTGCCAGTAAGAGAAAATGGCTCAGAAAAGTCACCTTGCTTGTTTACATTTTATTAGTCTATAACAAGTTACTTAGTTATGATTGTATGTGGGTTCTTGGGAATAATGTATCTTTACCTGTATTCTGTAAAATATTTATTCATGTAAAGGTATTGAGGAACATACGGTGGTTCTCTAAATAATCTCTGACTAGAAGAAAAATAGAAGGCAGCCACATTGTGATTTTTGTACTGCTTGAAAGACTTTGTTGGCATATATAAACTGTGGGGGGAAAAATAAAGTGGTTGGAGCTCTGCTCCATCCACTAAATGTTTGTATATATGTGTATATATGTAAAGTGGCTGGAGTTTGTTAAGATTGAGTCATCTAATATGCACATGCATGCGTGTGTGCTGTGTGTGCATGTGTGTGCATGTGCACATGCATATGTGTGCATGTGCACATGTGTGCGCATAAGTATGTCATATCTTTTACCAGTCCCACATAGTTTCTCACCAGCCCCAGGGAGTACTTCCACAGCCTGGAGAATCAAGCTTTGTTCCCTCAGAGAAAAGTCTGTTGAGTGATCAGTCATTGACTCTATACTCCACCTCAGCTTACCTGCTGTGTCAAAGCTCGTTTTGACATGCTAGCATTCCTATTCTTTACATTTGAATGCTAAGTGAGAATGCTAACAAAACTACCAAGTAGAAAATTCAGACACTTGCTCAATAGACACAGCGCTGCCATCCATTAGTCAACAATGTTGGTGAGGTGGCTCAACAGCTAATCTAGAACCCCTCCGCCGCATACACCCCCCCCCAAATCTTCCATGGTGTTTTAATTTGCAAATGAGAAAAATAAACAGATTTTTTAAAAACAACAACAACAATCAAGTTAAGATGTTTCAGTTCTTCCTAAGTCCTTTTCCCTGATGGAAAGAAATATTATCAGAAGGCCCAGGGCAGTGGGAGGGCAGGCTTGGCTTTGCTTTGTTGAATAGGATGCAGATTGAATGACAGAGGATACTATGTTCATCTAGGTGCTGTAGCACTCAGTGGGTGCTTTGTGAATATCCAAGGGTTGATTTTACTCTTTCTAGTCTTAGCCTCCCCAAATGTATACTCGATGTGCCTCCTATGCCATCCACCCCCTCACATGCAGTCTCCTGTTTGTTGATCTCACATTGGTGGCTCTGCAGAGCCCTTTCTCTGCACCTTGCAGAGCCAAGGCCACCTGTTGGCTATTGTACTCCCTCTTCTAGCTTTCAGAAATACCTAGAATACCTCACAAGCCTCATTGGCACTTTTGAGACCATATTACAATTCAGACATATCTGAATTTAATTTCTGATTTTTCTCATGGTCTGACTTTAGACCAGTGGCTCTCCATCTTCCTAGAGCTGTGACCCTTTAACACAGTTCCTCGTGTTGTGGTGACCCCAAACGATAAAATATTTCATAGTTACTTCATAACTGTCATTTTGCTACTGTTACAAATCATGAAGTAAATATCTGATTTGTAGGCTATCTGATATGGGACCCCCCCCAAGGGGTTTGTGACCCACAGGTTGAGAGCTATTGCTTTAGACAAAGAATTCAGCAACATCCACTAGTTTTCTCATCCACAAAGCTATAGAACACAGCAGTACTTGCCTCTTTATCCTGATAGGAGAATTAAGTGAACTGACTTGTAGCAAGGAATTAGAACATTGTTTGACATCTTATTAGTGCTTGACAGACATTCGCTTTTGAAATTATAATTACTATGGTCATAATGCTTTGAATTATCAGTCACTTGGAGAATTTTTTATTTTCATCTATGAGACTAAGTGTGTTTTCCTGTCAGAACAGGATTGGCTCAATTCAGAGAACCTTCAGAGAACTTCTCCTGAGTTGTGGCAAAGTGAAATAATGTATTAAGCACACAATTTCATTCCCAGAGTTAGCCTGTAAAAAGAAAAAATAGTCCTTATCAAAAGCACTCTTGCAAGTCTTTTGAGCCAGTCATAAATACTTCTCTGCTTATGAATATGTACAAGAGCATTTTAAAATAAAAAACTATGCTCCTCAAAGAACTGAGATTCAGTAAGAAGAGAAGAATGTCCTTCAGTACCACCATTACCCTGCCACCAAAGGAGGTAGCCAGTCCCCAGCCATAAGCCAGAGGCTGTGAGAAGGCTCTAAGCCTGCTCCTCCCTTGTCTGCTGTATGGTCCCATCTGATCCCTCTGCCCTCCTCAACCTCCATCCTGTGTGAGTTCAGAGTGAGGATTCGAGAGATAAAAGTTCAAGGTTACTCTAGGTTAAATTCTCAGTCTAGAGCCTTGACTTGTCCTACCATAATGCAAAGCTGCATAAGGCAAGGTGTTAGCCTTCCATCTTGGTTCCTTTCCTTGTTGCTGTGACAAAGTACCCCTGACAAAAGCAATCGAAGGGAAAGAGGCTTATTTTGGGTTATGTAATTCAAGGGTACTGTCCATTATGAAGTCAGGGAAGCAACAGATTGAGGAAGTTGGCCACATTGCACCTGCAGTCACAAAACAGAGAGAGATAAATACTCCAGACAATCTTATGCTCTCCTGTCCTTACACTACAGGATACTATCTAGGGAATGGTGCTACCCACAGAAATGTGTTGAATCTGAAAAGGGTTGGTCTTTACTGGAGAAATAGCTCAGTGGTTAAAGCACTTAGCGTGCACCATGGTTTGAACCCTCAGGACCCAATAAAAGCTGATTTGGGAATGACATCACCCTGTAATGCCAGATCACAAGAAGTGAAGACAGAGGATCTCTGGGAAACTTGGCTGGCTAAACAATTGGGTATGGACTCCCCTAGATATTCTGAAGGCAAGTAGGTCTTCCAAAGGTAATGTTTGTGAGGGCTTTCTATGGTGGCTGTCTTTGTATATTAAACGCTTATAGGGACCAATGCTGTAAGATCTCCTTTGTTGTGAACATTAACATGAATTTCTCGTGCTAAGAGATAGTAGGGAATAGATCCAGAAGAAATAAAAAGGAATCTGTTCTTTCACCAGAATAAAAAGCATAAATAGACATTACAAAGTTACCAGTGGAATACATCACTTGATGACAGCTGCAGGGATAAAGGATTTATTTTGACAGTGCACAGATTGGCAGTGCAAACCCTTGTGTCAGATAAAGCATAGTGGCTGGAACAGCTCCTGGTTATGGTATGGGATAGCAGGAGCTAGAGGCTGTCTGCTTGGAACAGAGAAGACCAGGGAGCAGAGAACTAAAGGCATTAAAATTATAAATCAGAAAGCCCAAGTCCAGTTAGGCTTCATCTACAGATGACTCCACAGCCAATCAAAAATGGAACCACCAGCTGGAGATGGAGTCTTCCAACCCAGAACCTGTCGGGGACATTCCACATCCTTGCACAGAGTAAAGTCTATGGATTAACTGTGCTTTCCTGTGTTTGCAAGCAAACAGCCTCATCTCCCTCCTCTTAGCTGCAGTCTGATGTATCCATGTATTTAAAAGAATTAATCTACAGTTTGTGAAATCTCAATGGAATAATGTCTGGGAAAGTGTCATTTGTAACTGCAGGATTTTCTACTTATGACCCTGTTCCTAAAAAAATGACCCCAAGACTTATTATATATATATATATATATATATATATATATATATATATATATATATATAGTCTAGGCCACAAGCTTTGTCTCATTCACCAACTAGCTTGTAATTTAATTAACCAATGTATCCTATTCTATGAGTGCCACATAGCTGGTTACCTCTCCTAGGTTTCATGAATTCTGGGCAAATTCCTTCCCAGAGTTCCTTTCTCCCTACCAGAACTCCCATCGCCTATCTCCTGCTTTTGCTAATGGGCCATTAGCTGTTATTGACCCGGTGATGCTTCCATACAGTACACAAGAGACTCTCTACAGTCAGCTCACTAAGTAAGTGGAGTTGAAGCTTCTGGGCTAAACTAATGAGACAATTCCATCTTCTGCAACACTGCATTTCACTAATACGCCAGGAAAGATGGGTAAATCAAAGATCGTTGCTTCATTGATGGCTTTGAGGTTTTTTTAAATCCTTTAAACCCAGGTTCCCTTCTTAATTCCTTCAGTTTCCAACATAGATGTGGGTCACAAGTCTTTCAGACAATCGGTTTGCTGCCTCCATGAAAAGAATTATGTCTTCGTAAGCTCTTTGTAGCCTCTTAGCTACAATCACTTGTAGAGGCTCTCAATCCTGCCCAAAGGACCAGCCTTATCTGTGGGTATGAAGTCTTGGCTGTGTAAAATATCTTATTCAAACCAAACATTTGTCTTGTTTAATAGGCCCCTGTTAAAATTCCTTCTGCTGCCTCCTAAGTCCACTTTTTCTCTTCTGTCACCAAAACTGCTTCATGACCTACCATCATTTTGTCCTTGAATGTAAAGATAATTGGTCCAACTTTGGTACTGTGTCATGAACACAGGTGTTTCCCATCCACCCTGAATTGCTCTAACCTTATTTAGGGGCAGGGTTCAAAGCATATTTCCCCAGATGAAGAGATGAAATTGGGGGGTCTGGATGAACCCTTAGTGGTCTGAATAAGAAATCAATTCCTATGCTTTTTTACTAGTGCTGGGGAACTACATACAGGTGGTTAGCTGTTTGATTTGGGTTTGAATTGTATCTGATATCCATGATTAACTGCTCAGATCTTTCTGTTGTTTCTCCTTGGACTGGTACATGAATGGCCTCTCTGAGCTGTCCCATACTCGATGCCCCAGGTCCTCCATGTGGAAGCTCCAGAGGATTCCAATGAAGTCATTGATCCTTCTGAAGACAGGACTCCATGATGAGGTAAAACGCCAGCTTGATCAGCCTTGTGTCTTTTATATCCAGGAGAATACAGCAGTGGAAACTGCCAACATCTCTGCCAACCCAGGCTCTTCAGGACAAAAGTCTCTGGAAGCCCCGTTGAAATGGGTTTCACTAATGGACAGAAATAGTCCAAGAATAAAATCAAGTGAATAATGAGCTCCAGAGGCTCACAGGAGGAATGCACCCACTATCATCTATGAGTTTAGTGTGTGCACAGGGGATCATGGGAGTATCTCCGTGTCCTTCTGCATCAATAGAAAGCCAGGATTCCACCAGACTAGGACAAAATCTCCATCAGGAAAGACAGACCTACTTTCTAATTTACCTTTGTTATTTATTTACTTGTTTATTTCTTTATTTATGGTCCTGTGAATTGGACCTAGGGTCTCCTATGTGCAAAGTGAGGGTCCTACCATTGAGATATAGCAACAGCCTATTTTAACATTTTATTTTATTTTGTTTTGTTTTATTTTATTTTATTTTGAGGCAAGATCTCACAGTGCAGCCCTGGCTGGCTTGGACCTCACTACATAGAGCAGGCTGGAATCAGACTCAGAAAGATCCAGCTGTGTCTGTCTCCTGGGTGCTAGGATTAAAGGCACCTATCACCACATTTGGCTTTTAACTTCCTTATTTTTGAGAGAGGGTCTCTCAAATTTTCCTAGACTGGCCTTGAAATTGGTCTCCCTGTCTTGGTCTCCTGAATAGTTGGAGTTAAAGGCTTAGACACCACCAAACCTGATGATTCTTCTTGATCCTTTTCTTTTCTTTTTTCTTTTGAGGTGGAAAGGGATGTATTTGATGACTCTTCTCTGCTCAGTTTCCTATATTTATTGTGACCATAAGACACTTCCACAATGAATCTGATACTTGGGATAACTGTACATACCAAAGGTACTCTTAGAGATTGTGGTGTGGTCACTGTTTTTGCATCTGAACATCAAACATGGAAAGACACAGTACAAAGCTCTATACACATAGGTGTATACATACACCTACATACAACAAAGACTATCTTGGAATGCAAGTGTCTCCCTTCCCTAAATTTTCCTCTTTCCCTCAGAGGAGGTAAACATCCTTCTGACCCCGGGCCTAACAGTTACTACAGTGTTACTACAGGCTCCAGCCTGGCTCTCTGAGTTGGGATTTGGTTCCCACTGGCCCTCTGATCCTGCAGATTACACAAATGCTGTCCCCTGCCGCTTTCCCTAACTGTGAGCATGAATCCCCTCCTGGATTGTGTTTGAAGTCAGAGCTGAATGTCCTGACAGTGCCCCCATGTTCCTCCTCCAGGGGAGAAGCCTTTACTGCTGGCACTGACAGTTATGGCCAAACAATGCCTGAAGATGCTGGAACCGTAAACATTTTACCATCTTTGCTCCCTATAATGGCACAGCTCCCACACCTACAGAGAGAGAGAGGGGGGGGAGAGAGAGAGACAGAGACAGAGAGAGAGAGCTTTTAAGGCTCGAACTTAAAAGCTTAACACTGTGGAAAATCCAGATCCTTTCCTGAGGTTGCTTGTCGGTCTCCTTACATTCTTTTGAAAAGTTCAAAGAATGATTAGGGGGTCCCAATATTCAATTTTCTTTAAAGTAAAAGATATCAGTGAGTTTGAAGTAATGGGGGTAACCAGGATTTTTTTTTTTGGACAGGAAGATAAGAAGAAAATTATTTTTCCCCCCTGTGGCTTCCTAAGTTCCCTCTCCCTTGAGCTTAGTTCAAAAACGCTGAGCGTCGTATCCATAAACTTGTGGCAGCTGTGGTTTCCTACCCAAGACACTTGGCAGGCAGAGGTAGGTAAGAAGTCATAAAACAGAGGGAAGGGAAATGAGCCAGGAGGAGAGCAGGGTGCTTTTCTACCTCTGTGAGCACAGCATCCGGGGATGCAGAAGAAAACCAGGCCATTGTGTGAATGGAGAACAAAGCCCCCGTTCTGTTAGACTAGATGTGCAGAAGATTTCGCTGCTCACTGGAGCGAGTTTTTATCAGCGTCCCTAAAAGGGAAAAGTCGACCAAGAGAACAGACACTAATGAAGAACCATCCAGTCAGTGGGAAAGCAAAGGCTCTCTGATTTACTTAGTTTTCCCACATCTGACTACAGTTCATTAGAAATTTCATTAGAAAAACTTAATTAAAACTCTTCCACATAAAGAGAAATAAACTTGGCCAGACCGTAGCTTCTAGGTAAAATATAGGTCTCTGGAAACCATGGCACCATAGATCTGTGCTTGAAAGGTGTCCTAGTTCCTTGTGTGCTGTGGAGAAAACAAAGCTTAAAGCCCACACAGTCAGCTTTGGGGTGAAAAGGTCCTAGGAAGTGATGAGAATTTAATTTCCAACCACTGATTATATAACAAGGATGAGCACGAGCGTAACTCCCGCTCTTCAAACATCACAGACTAGGCGCTTTCCCAGTGTCTAGCGGAGACAGAGAAAATGGCTTTGCTCCTCTGGAGAAACATGGATAGCTATGCCCAAGTTCATAGTATCCCAGAGACTAAAGGCTGGGGGAGAGGTTTGGATGGGGTCAGAGAGAGGAAGGATGCCTGGTGCCTGGCAGTAGCAGGAACTTGAAGATAAGTACTCATAGTATAAAGGGAGCTTAGGGCTGGAGAGATGGCTCAATGGTTAAGAGAACTGACTGTTCTTCTAGAGGACCCAGGTTCAGTTCCTAGCACTCATGTGGCAGCTCACAACTGTCTGTAACTCCAGTATCCAACATCCTCACACAGACATACATCCAGGCAAAACACCATTGCACATAAAATAAAATCTTATTTTATGGCTTATCAGAGAAGGCTGGTGCTCAGCTCGCTGTCTCCTTTTTAACATCCCAGAACCCCAGTCCCTGGGATGGTGCCGGTCACAGTGAGTGCTGAGGGGTTTCTTGACACCACAGATAAAATCCTCTCAGAAAAACCCTAGTAAGGTCACACATGTGCATCTCCTTGTTGACTCTAAATACTGTCAAGTTGGCAATCAAGGCCATCTCAGGCAACGTATACACAGTGAATTGTAGTATGCTCAGAGAATCTTGAGTTCAGAAAAAGATACAGTGTGTTCTGTGTATCTGTCTCTGTGTCTCTGTGTCTGCCTCCCTCTGTGTTTCCCCTGTTACCATATTAGCTCTGCCACACAGCCCTAAAATAGGTTCCCAACCCTTTTATGTTCTACAACTCTCCTAAGGATTCCATAAAACTTTCCTTCATGCAGATTCTAGCAAGGGCTATTTGGCATATCAGAAATTAACATTGTGAAATGTTTTAAATGCCATCTGTTATTTAAAAAATATTAAGCCCATTACACAGCAATACACAGAACATATTTTTATGATAACTATATTATTCCAACAACAATTATGGGCGAGAATGAAGTGCTTCTGCATTTTGTTAATCTCGTCATTGTCCTGCTTAATAGGAAGCAGCTGTGTCTGCTTAGCCTGTTGCTAGTCTACTGTTCAGTGTGGGGAAATCTCTGTGTGTGTCTCTGTGTGTGTGTGTGTGTCTCTCTCTGTGTGTCTCTCTCTGTGTGTCTCTCTCTCTGTATCTGTCTCTCTCTGTATCTGTCTCTCTCTGTCTCTCTTTCTGTCTCTCTCTGTCTCTCTCTCTCCCTCTCTTCTCTGGAGAAGAGCCCCAGACAAAGCAGCAGCATTGTGGTGTAGCCCCTGATGTGACACCAGCTTCTGCCTTCAGGGACAGAATTTTACTTGGTGGCTTTACTTCATGCAAGGCTATTGCATTCTGCAAATCTATTAATTTCTTTTTGGTTTATCTTTAGTTTGTGCTCAACCCATATATAAAGTGCAGGAGGTGTCTTCTAGAGTTAGAAGACATGCATGTGTACACTGTATTATGTTCAAATCACATTAGTGATACCTACTTCCTTAAATGTTATTAAATTCTTCTAGTTTTTAAAGCATTTTTCTAAAACTTTATTATTTATTCTTTGGTGTTTTATACATGAATACATTTTTATACATGAATACATTTTATACATGAATACATATTTAGACTATATCTGCTGTTGAAACATCACCTTTTCCCAGATTCCTTGTCCCAAGTTCAACTTCTCTTTCCCCTCCATCTCCTCTTCTTCTTCATCTATCCAATTAGTGAATCCAATTAGTGTTTCCCAGATGCACAAGAGAAAAGATGACCATTTGACTCTTAGCCTCAAATGGGGAACATCTGCCACAACCCCTCCCTCACAAAAGTCAGGAAACACCAAAGAAGAGGGTAGGACAGAAAGATTGCAAGAGCCAGAGGATGCCTTGCCTTCTGGACAGGACAGGGCTGTTGGTCTCATGAAGTCACAGCAACTGTGGTTGTCCGCCCCAAGACCCAGCAAGATGACATTCCAGCACAAAGAGGAGAGAGCTGACAAAGGCCTCACCAAAAGTAACATAAATCCACTATTTCTGTCATCTTGTGAGACCAGCTTGCATCCAATCCCCCTTTGCCCTAAAGAACAATATTACTAGGTTGCAACTCACAGCCCTGGAGAACCCTCCCATAGGATAGAGCTATGAAGACTCAGGAAAAAAAGAATGACCCCCTCCACTCTTTTCCTTCCTGGATTTATTTCCCAAATGTCTCTGTGGAGAAGCTGATGAAGCAAGGAAAAAAAAAAAAAGACTAGGCTATTTGGAATTTAGCAGGAATTAGCATACCTATGGCTGCAGAGGCCATTCATCTGGGACACATAGCAAAAGAAAGTCTTTGCTTCTACAACAGAGGGAGACTCCCACCCACGACAAGGTGTTCACTTTCCCAACTGGCCAAAAGAGTTCATTTGCTTATTTGTTTGCTTGTTTGTTTATTTATTGAGTTTTAGAGAAACATTTATTATAGGTTTTTAAGTGGGAACTTAAGAAACGGAGACAAAGTCAGGAGGTTTGATAGGAGCCAGCACAGAGTTGGGCCACATGGCAGGCAAGCAGACACATGGCTAGGAGGGGATCTTTAGAGAAAGATGGAGGAAGGAAGCCAAAGTAACAGGGAAAATATGCCTAGGCCCAGGCCAGCATTAGAAAAAAATTACAGAAGAGGGAAAGAAAGAATAAAGAAAAGCAACCCTTTTCTGCATCAGATCCCAGAAATTCAGGCACACCTGGATTTGTTTGCTTATTAGATAGTGTTTGGAGGAGGTATAGAAAGCAAAAGTCCAATAAGAGGTGTATTCTATAATTAAAATGGAATTTATACTATGACTAAAAAAATAATGGGCTGATTGTGGTAGTCCAGGTCTTTAACCCCTGCATTAAGGAACCAGAAGCAGATGGATTTCTGTGAGTTCTGGGCCAGCCTGGTCTACATAGTGAGACTCTGTCAATGACAGTAAGAAAAATGATTAAAATGAGGAAATCTTACTCCTTTGTAAAAGAAAGAACAGTTAAACTTATTTCACCATCATCAGCTGCTGCTGCTACTACTGTCAAAAATATCTCAATCTGTTTTTAGTTGTATGTAGATAAAGGTTCATAAAAGCATCCTCCATTTTCCAACTAATCAGAATAGAGTCCCCACAAAACATTGAGAATAGATTATCATTTCTTTCAGAATTGAAAACCTGGAGCTGGAAACCATCTGAGGCTGGGTTTTCCTAAACCAGGGAGGAACAATCTTAGAGCCATAGTTAGATACAGAAAGGCAGGGCTGGGAAGTCTGCAGAGCTGAGTTGCCCCAGGGCACACCTGGCATGGAGAAGCCCAAGCACACCCTCTTCTCTCTCCCCAGGAAAAGACTCATCAAGCAGGAATGATAATATCCCATCGAGAGCTCTGAGAACAACTTCCCCATTGAGTTCTCTGATTCTCCCTGTTTCTCCTTGCTGTAGGGGAAAGTATTTCCTGTCAGATATTCTTCAGGTACATGTCTGGCTCCCGAGACTCACTGCCTAGTGTTTAGGCAGCCTGTATCGGAGTTAAAAATTCAGTGATGGAGATGAGAAAGTTGATCACCGCCATGGTGCAGAAGGACAGTTACAGGAGTCAGAAAGCTCAAATCTTGGCCATTTGCATCTGATCAGTTCTGTGAGGCCATGACAGCCGGAGGCAGACTAGATAGACAAACATATTGCACCAAAACCTTAACAAAGGTTCCCTCTGAATTTTCGTCTAGCTAACAGTTTTTGTTTTCTTTCTTTGCTTATCTGTACTTTTGACTTTTTCCAACACCCTTTTCTGCCCCATGTGTCTGCCTTTCTCATCCTACCTCTAGACTATGTCTCCAGCTGGGTATTCTCCATTAAGATTTTAGAGTTCATCATCTAGGTTGAGGCCAAAAACTAACCATGTCACAATTATTGTTGTTGTTTTTAACACATCGGACATTTCTGTGTCTTTTGGTAAATATTTGGGCAGTATTGCTTACTGTGGTTGGTTCACACCGCTTGGTGGAGACTTTAGTGGATTAAGAGATGTTTGGGACTGACAGACCTTACTTGTGTGTCTGTGTGCGCTTAACTGGTCAGCATCTTCTAGTGTGTGGTTACCACAATGAAAAACTGGAAGGAGGTGCCTCACGTGCCGGCAAGCCCTTTGCCTTGTGCTAAGCATTAGACTAGGGCATCTTCAACCCTGAAGCAGACTCCATGTCTACGGTTGTCCAGGAATTTTTCTAGGCTTTCAACCCTGGTGCAGCACTCGTGAGATGTATCATTCTCTGGACTGGGAGCCTAGCTCTCTGCCTCTCCAGTGTGCAGAGGGCCGTTTCTGGGCCATCTATCTTTCTAGCATGTAAGCCTCTATAGAATCCTAGTACACTACCTTCTGCATATAAAATTGGTATTGTATAACTCAAGACAAGAAGCATGAACAGGAGAGATGGCTCAGTGTGTAAGAACACGTGCCCTGCCAGCGTGGGGACTTCAGTTCACCCCCTTTAGGTCCTATGTAAAAAGTCTGACATGATAGCAGATAGATGCCTGTAACTCCAGTACTGGGGTGTGGAGACAGTCAGACAAGCAGATCCTGCTGTTATCCAGGCTAGCAGAAACTGAGCTTCTGGTGGGGGGAGGGACCCTGTCTGAAGGCAGTAAGACAGAGAGCAATACAAGAAAGACATCCAAGGTCGTTGCGTGGCCACTGCATGCACATTCATGGGTTCACACCCATTCACATGTGTGCAAATATACACAACACACACATAACACAACACAACACACAACACACACACATATACACACGTGCATGCGCACGTGTGAGAAAACAAAAAGCAAAACCTAGAACCATTATCTCTAATGCTTACAGGATCCACGCTGGTAAAGGGAATGTTTGTGTTTCTGTCATAAAAGAGTTCTGGGTATATGGTAAAAAGGGAGACAGTCTGAGGAGGTCAGTCTGTGTTCGCCTACAGCTCATTTGTGCCTGGTTAAACACATTGTTGATGGATGTTCTGGCCTTTCAAGGTAATCCAAAGCTCCACTGCGGAGTTCATTTTGAAAGCTTATTCCTCTTACTGTACTGACAAGTCATTGTGCTTCATTTTAATCAGCGAGTTGGCCAGAGAGAAGGTGCCCCACCTCTCCTTCAGACTCCCGGTTAGCAGCCTCAGCCTGGACTCACCCCACTCAGAAGTTACTTTGCACTCCCTCCGCTGTCTCTTTTCATGGTTGAAAGCGACTGAGTGATGCTCACATGGGTGAGTCAAATCTTAGGGCTAATTTTTGTTGTTTGTTATTAGTGTTTCATCTTCAAAAATATGCCTTTGATTTACTCCTTGAGAATTTTATACATGCATACAATCTGTTTTGATCTTATTTATCCTTTGTTTCCTTCTTACCTAATGCTCCCAGATTCCCCGCACATTTTCCAATTTCTTCTCCTCACCCTCCTCCTCTTCTTCCTCTTCCTCTTCACCATCCTCCTCTTCCTTTTCCAGAACCCACTGGAGTCTAGTCAGTGCTGCTCATATCCACATGGGTGTGAGGCCATCCTCGGGATCACAACTGAGGAAAATCCTCTCTTCCTTCTGGAGCAGCTGCCAACTGCCAGTCGTGCTTCTGCTAAGGGTGGAGACCCAGGAGCGTTACCCACCTTCCATGCTGGGATCTTGACAGGGTCATCATGTACAGGCAAACCACAGCTGCTTTGAGGTTCCAGATGAGATGGCCCTGTCATGTCCCCAAGGCAGCCTCTCTGGGCTCTCCTTCCAAACCTATCAAACATCTCAGTTTACCATTTTGAGGCATTGCCCAGAAGAGTCACATAAAAAGTTTGTACTGCTAGGCATGGCAGCATGGGCCTTGGATCCCAGCACTCTGGAGGTAAAGGCAGAGGCAGGTGGATCTCTCTGAGTAGGCCAACCTGCCCTACAAGGGGAAAGCAAGCGCAGGCTAGCCAAGTCTGGGTAATATGACCATCTCTCAAAAATTTGTTTTTATTATTATAAAATCTACCCAGCAACTTGTACTCTGTATATTGTTAATAATGTGTTCTCTTTAAAACGATAGGTTTGGGCTGGTGAGATGGCTCAGTGGGTAAGAGCACCTGACTGCTCTTCCGAAGGTGATAAGTTCAAATCCCAGCAACCACATGGTGGCTCACAACCATCCATAAGGAGATCTGGCTCCCTCTTCTGGAGTGTCTGAGAACAGCTACAGTGTACTTACATATAATAAAATAAAATAAATCTTAAAAAAACCCAACAAAACGATAGGTTTATATCACTTGTGTGTATAATTTTACAAATACCTTTAAAACATTATATATAGATATAGGCAGTGGTAGAGAGAGAGAGTAGATGGAGAGGGGTCCTTTGGGTTGATTTCTGTTTTGTTTTGTTTTGTTTTTTACCTTTTTTTCTTCCATCTTTTCACTTGTTAGACTTCATTCTGCATTTAGGATCGTAACCCACATGATAGTATACTAGGACATCATTGGAAACTCATAAAGCTCCATTTCCACAAAGGTTTAATATCTAGCCATATGGATACAATATTTCTTACAAGGATTTCTCTCCTTATTGAAACTGTTCCAGCATTCGAAACATATGACATTCAGTGCTGAAATTCTATTTGTGAATCAGGCCATCTGTAGGCAATCAGGAGATGCTTTTTTCCACAGGGCCTGGCTATTTGCATGGAGTGAATATACGATGTCTTGATAGAAGCATTAAAAAGAGGCACCAGGAAGATGCGAAGGTAGATTAAAATCCTGATGATAAAATAACTCAGTACTCTTCACCTTGACATGGTACTGCGTGCGATTGTGTGATGGCACACAGATGTGCCTCTGGGGAGCCCACCTCCCGGCAGATGTTACAACGTTCTCTACGAGCAGTGGATGGATGCCTCCATCAGAACCCTCAGCCTGTGTGTGTTTCTTATGATTGATCACCAAATGCATGTGCCCGTAAAGCTCTTTAAGCAAATTTATCATTTAGTAACAATACAAAGCACATCTCTTCTTCCTGCAGTAATAGTCCTCTTCTGGTTAACACTGCCCAACATTTTAAACTACCACCCCCTTCCTTGCATGCCACACACACACAGCTAAGTGGGACAGAGTTTATGCACAGGAAGAACTTGAAGGTGTCTCCAGATTAAGAACTTTGACCCTCTTTCCTTGTATATCGTGCTGTGTACATTTCATCCCTTCAGTCTCAAACTCCCTCCTCCTTTGGATGCTCTCCTCATGTTTGCTTGCCCGCACTCTCCGTGCTCCAAGTTGTCCTCTTTCTTTTAAAATATGCAAAGCATCCCTCTGCCCAAACCTTCATAGCACCTTCTATATGCACCCAATGTACACATCTTTAAATTTTATGTCTTCTGGTGAGTTTGGCTTAAAACAGAAGCTCCTCAAGGGAAAAAAGAAAGGAGTGCGTCTCTTCTATTCATTTACGCCCAGAGTCCATCAAGTCCATAGAACAAAATAAATATCTGGATTAAGCTAAGGGGTTTCATCAGGATTGCTTTAAAAGTCCCTTCAGCGCTGGTATTTTATTCTACCTATTGGGTAAATGATCGGAGCAGGGCCCATTATTCTTCATTTAAGGTGTGTGAAATGTCAGGCTGCAGGCTCCAGCTCTATTCACAGTACAAATTTCTTATGATTTATTGGCTCTCCTTAGCCCTTGTGAGCACCATCCATCACTGGGAAGCCCAGAGCTCCAGCCTTCCATTCGATTTGGGAATTGTGCCACTGTGAACATACCAAGTCTATTTTAGAATCTGGTAACTAACAATGCTGCCACCTCTACAGTAGCCCGTGGCTGAAACAGGAAAAAAAAACATCTATTTCTGGGTTGTGTTGTGCCAAAAAAAATGGCTTTTTTTAATGTGTTTACGGCAGTAGGTTTTGGAACAGCATTGGAAAGAGACTTTCCAATTGGCCAGGGCATTCATCAACAGCTGTCGTTGCATACGAGGATAGTCGCAGAACCTTTGAAGTGTAGAGCTTGACTCCTTATGACTCTTGGATCTTGAGTTCTGCTTACTGCCTTCTGCCTTCTCTGCATACAGAAAGCAGAGGCAGGTGGAGAAAGCATATACGATTTAGATACTTCACTCCAGAAATGGCAGGCATCTCTTCATTGGTCAGAAAAACTCCAATGAGCCTGCTGTAGCTGAGGATAAACCTGGAGATTACACAGAACACAAGACATGTGTGACATGCAAAAGATGATCTTGTTCTTGATTACATGTTCCCAGATAGTGGATGAGTTAACCCAGTACATCCTGGTGGATCTTGGACTTGACACCATACCTGGGGAATGCCCTTGTGTATTCCCAGTTCTCTCATAGAACCTAGAACCTGGGAAAAAATTTTCTCACACCTATTTTTATAGCTTGATGAGGAAAGTATCTCCTATGAGCTTGAGAGCTGAAATACTCGGCCCTCACCTGATGACCTTCTTTTGGAAAATACAGGAAACTTTAGGAGGCATGACCTCTGTGGAGGAGGTAAACCACAGAAGGGACATCTCTGAAGGTTAATTTTGGTCCCCAGTTCCTTCCTCCCTACCTTTCCATTCTCTCTTCCTACCTTTTCCCTGTCTTTATCTATGTATCCATATATCTATGTATTTATGTATCATCTATCTATGTATATATGTATCTATGTGTATATATATCTATCTGTGTGTTTGTGTATCTATGTATATATGTATCTGTGTATCTATGTATCTATATATCTATGTATCTATCTGTTTATCTATGTATATATGAATCTGTGTAGCTATCTAACATCTATCTATTGATATTCTATTTATCTATCTAACTTACCTAACATTTCTCTATTTAATATGTCTGTGTATATATCTATCTTCTATCTAATCTATCTGCCTAATCTGTCTGTCTGTCTATATATCTAATCTATCTATGTATCTATTTTATCTATTTAATCTATCTATCTAATCTATCTTTGTATTTATCTATGTATTATCTATCTATCTACCTATCTACCTACCTACACCTCTATGTCTCTATCTGTATGCTGTCCATCATGAAGCAAGCATACTATATACTCTACCATATGCTTTTACTGCTATGATGTTATGCCTCATTATTACAGAACTCGAGTTCATAGAAACAGAGATTATGGACTAAACCAAACCCTCTGAGACCATGAGCTGAAATAAATCTTTGCTTCCATGAATTGGCTGTGTCAGGTGTTTCACCACAGCCACACAAAGCCCAACTAATACATCATCCAACAGCCTTCAGCTTCAACAGAGATTCTGTTAGTCTGTTAATTGCTTCGGGAAGAGTGAAAGAGCTAAGTGAAGAAAGCGGGTCAGACAGAGCTGTGGGAAGCAGTTTTACCCTCTCTCATCTTGCTTTAGGCCTGTTACCTCGAACTTCTCTCTAATAAGTTTTTAATGACTGTTCCACCTGGTGTGCTTACAAGTCATGCTGTCTATACCTTATTTTCCCTGTAAGCAAATCAATTAAGCTCCATGCCTCCTTGCCCTCACCTTGTCTCTGTCTTACCCTGACAACTCCCATTTCATTAGCACTTCTGAAAAGGGCTCACCTCAATTTGTTTCTCCAGATGTTTTGGCCATCTTGTGTCAGAATAAGATAAATTCTGTTTAGGATGCTGGGAAGTCACACAATGTGAAATCTTACTTGGGATACTTCCCGGGACAGCTGAAGCTGCTGCTGCTGAACGTCAGAGATGTGGTAGGCTTGTGAGAACCGTGCTAGCAGGGGCTGGTTTCCTCACAACTACTGAGGATCCGAGATGCATTAAAGAAACTCACAGACCCACCTTGGTGACTGTTGTACCAATAGGTGGTGTCCTGGTTTCAGTGCAGGTTTCCAAACTTGTAAGTGCCTGTTCTAGAACAAGGGTGAATGAGTTACACATGTATGATTACACTTATGATGTGAAAGAAAGAAAAGGTATTATTTGGGTTTTTTTTTCTATATGTGTGTTGGCAGGGGTTTCACCCTGTGCACTTTATTTTTATTTCATGGGTATTGGTGTTTGGCCTGTGTGCATATCTATGCATCATATTGGTGCCTGGACTCCAGGCAGGAGAAAAGAGGGTTCATATAACCTGCATCTGGATTTACAGATGGTTGTGAACCACCGTGTAAGTACTGGGAATCAAATGTGGCTTCTTTGCAGAGCAGTCAGTACTCTTAACTGCTGAGCCATCTCCAGACCCAGTAGTTGTCTTGTCAATTGCTGTTAAAACGATACTTGAAGTTGTAGAGACTCAAGGTCTGTGTAGCTACTTCCTTCAAATTTAGGTGGAATGCCACTTTAAGACCTCCCATGCTCTTAACTGTAATTATTTTTACCCCCCAAGTCCCTATTGTTAGCCAACTTGGCCTCCAGGGTCACCTGATGCTAGAAAATACAAAGAAAGACACACTTTTTGTCTCCAAAAATATCTCATAAATTAATAAATTGATGGTTGCTATATAAAAGAATACAGGGAAGCAAAAGTCATCCTGCCCACAGTCCAACTCTTTCAAGGTCCACAAAGTAGGGAGCAGTAAGAGAACAATTCAAGAAAAGGCTTAGCAAAAAAGCCATGCTTCGGGGGGAGCCTCGAAACTGCCGCTTCAAAGGATGGAGAATGCTCACCAAGGTGTGCATTCCTGGAAGCACATCTTCAGCTTTAGTTTTGATGAAGGAAGATGCTGTGGAGCAACTGGCCTATGCTCAGGACAGTGTGAAATGCGGGCACAGAGAGTAAAGAAAGCAACTGCAACAATGCTAGTCCACCACAGAGCGTCCACAGCAAGCGCCGTGAGAGTCTGTG
Source organism: Mus minutoides (assembly GCA_902729485.2). NCBI lineage: Eukaryota > Metazoa > Chordata > Mammalia > Rodentia > Muridae > Mus > Mus minutoides. Next base: position 5,997,363 of record LR749495.1, on the reverse strand, counting down.
ATCTTATATGCTTACTCTATAATTCCCACAACCAGAAAATTAGGAATTCTAAGGCTTGGGTGAGAACAGCATCTATAAGGCATTTGTCTTATACATGTAAGGACTTGAATTTAATCTACGTTTTAGAAAAGAAAAAAATAAGCCAAGCATGGTGGCGCATGTTTATAATCCAAGTGTCAGGGAAGTGGAGACAGGATACCGCTGTGTGTCTAGGCAGCCAGCTTAGCCTAGTCAGTGAGCTCCAGGCCCTAAGGAGAGACCTTGTCTCAATGCAACAAGGTGGATGTTACCTGCATCTGAGAAATAATGCCTAAGTGTGGGGGGAGTGCACATACACCTGCACACAAACTGAGCTTAGTGGCTAACAGGTTTTTTAAGAAGCTATGAATCTGGGGAGATGTGTAGGGGGAGATACAGGAGAAATGGAAGGAGAAACGGGGAGTATCTTCATACTTCATATATACACTAATGGAATTCTCAAAGAATACATTTTTTTAATTGGAAAGAATCAGCAGAACATGACCTTGTTGGACATCAGTGGGAGGAGTGGCCCTTGGTATGGTGGGGGTTCGATGGCCCAGTGTAGGGGAACGCCATGGCGGAAAGGAGAGAATGGGTGTGTGGGTGAGGGAACACCCTCCTAGAGGCAGGGGGAGGAGGGATGGGATAGGGAGTTTCCAGAGGGGAGACCTGTTAACAGTTGAAAAGTAAACAAAGAAAATATCCAATTTAAAAAAAACAAAACAAACAAAAACAGAAATAAAACAAACAAAAACCTGTCGAGTGTTCTTCTCAATCTGAAACAGGCACAGTTATATATGTGGCAATGTGGCAATTTGATAAGCATGTCCTTAAATGGAGCCATTTAAAATCCAAGTGCCTTGGCAGTAGTAAGTGTGTAGCAGCAGACTATGTGTCTGTCATGTGTGGGTGGCACAGATGAACAGACCCTGCAAATCACGACTCCCAAATCAGGCCTACTGAGGCCACTTGAGAAGGTTAATGGCTGAGCCTATGATTAGGTTTGTAACACGCCCCTAGATCTTAATAGACCTCCATATCTTAGCGCAGTGGACTCCATGGTTGAAATACATTCAGGCCACAAAACTCAGCACACAGACAGCACCAACCTGCCATAGAAGAAAACAAAAACCTAATCCGTCAAAGTCCATATTCCTGGGAAAGTCTGAAATGTACTAACCTTGCTTTTGGGTTTCTGTTGTTCTGCTTCTGGCTAACTGTTCTTGTTAAGTGATGTATGTCAAACCAGGACCTGATTTTTGTGATTAAGAGCTCACCCTGAGAAAGGCTTGGTGCTACACTCAGATCCCAAAAACCTAGTGTAGTATCTGGCTGGCTAATAAAGACTTTCTATTGCCTTAAAGCCATGCTTGAATAGACTTCTTTGGTGATATATACATATATATTATTTTTACTGATGTGTTTACTGTGTTGTTGTGTGCACATGTGTGTGCAGGTGCCCACAGAAGCTAGAGGCATTGACTCTCCTGAATCTGAAGTTGCAGGTGGTTGTGAGATGCCCAGAGTGCTGTGAACAGACACTCAGGTCTTCTGCAGGAGCAGCAAATGTTCTTAACTCCTCAGACTTCTCTCTCAGAAATGGGTTGGGTTATTAAATAAATGATAACATTCACTCAAGTACTTCTGCTGTGAGCAAAAACACTCCCTAAGTTAGAAAGCTGCGGGGCAGTGTTTTGTCTCCTCAGCTCCTCCAGGGTGGGGATTGACTGTGGGATATGAGACAAGTGTTACAGTAATCAATTAGTTTCTACCCCACCTTAGACCATTTAGTTCCCAAATAAATAAACAACACAAACTCTTTCTATTCATAATAAGCCTTAAAGCACTGGAGCTGAACAGATTTTTAACCCTCTGTGCTATTTTGTCTACTTCTCTGTCAACAATCCTGAGATAGCACTTGCCATGCTCCACCTGGACCACTCCTACTCCAACTGGCCAGCCCTCATGGCCGTGTGCTCACGATCCACCCACCCCATGGTGCATTTATCCTTATTCCTCTCTCTCCCTACAACCTCCTCACTGGGTCCTCAAGTCTCGCCTTTCTCCCTCCACTGCCCAAATCCCAGTCTCTAGTCTTTTATTGACCAGTTAAACTGGGGAGCAAGATTTATACAGCATCACTTAGTGTACACAAAGATCTGGTTGTCGGGGCAACCAGAGCTTGAGAACCAGTATTTACCATTAGGTTACAAGCATCATCAGACCAGCCTACTGCAACTAAGCCAAGCAGACTCTAAAGTAATATGAGCTGACTGGAGAAAGAGGGAGGGAGTCCTCCCATCAGACTGAGTCACAACTGTAAGCCAGCAGATATGCAAACTCAGACCAAAATTGAAAAAAAATAAAATAAAACCCCTGCAGACCCATTTTCTAGTTTATGACCATCTGTTTTTGGAAAATCACATTTTGCTTTCACCTTCACATAATAACATGAGCTATCGTCTCTTTGGAATAGTAAAATGATCATTACTTAAAGCAATAAAAGCTATGAATGTAGTTCAAGTGGTAAAGGTTTTGCCTAGGTGTACAAGGCTCTGGGTTCCTGTCCCAGTACCCTGTAAATAGGGAGCGGTTGTGCAAACCCTTAATCTCAGTGCTAGGGAGGTAGATGCAAGAGGATCAAAAATGTAAGGCACTCATGGCTACATGCCAGTTTGACACCAGCTTAAGATACATGAGATCCTGTATGGAAAACAAATAATCAAATGAAAGTAAAAACAGAAGTAAAGATTAAATACTTGTGTTCTGTCATCAAGAGGTAAGAGGAGCTGTATTTAGGTGACTTTTCTAAAATATACACAGTGTGGTGTGTGAGTTTCTCACCTTGCTCATAATGATTCCTTTGGATTCTAAGTAATTCTAACTTCAAATAACACTTCCCAGATGCAGAGATGTGACATTGCCACCCAAATATAACATGCAGAAGCAATGAGTCAGAGGTTTCTCTACACAGGTTGTCAGGGATGCTTTACACACTTGCTCTTAGACCATCTGCTGTGCTGAGCTCAGCCACATCCCAGTGGAAATGGTACCCCGCCTGTGGCTCACTGTGATGCTGTGTGTCTCTGACAGTTTTACAAGCAGCTTTGGAACCTTCCTATGCCAACATGTATCTCCTATGTATGACGGCTCCACTGAGATCCTCGGGGCATTAGCCTGTGCCACCTCCAGCTGCTCCCAACCTGGGCATCATAGTGCCATTTTGTAAATGGTTAGTAGTGGCATGACAGATGGCTGTGGGCAGCGGCCTCATGCTGGCTAGGTAGGCTGGAGTCTGGGTCAGTGTTCAGATGCTCAACAACTGAAAAATTAAGAACAACTATTTCCATGACAAGGAAAATATATCTATTGAGGTTTTATATTTTGTTTAGAAAATGGTTCCCCCACCTATCTCTCTCTGTCTCTTTGTCTGTCTCTGTCTCTCTCTCTCTCTCTGAAAAATGCATTGACAGCCTTCTCCCTTGAAAGTTGCTAGCTTTTCCTAATATTTAGTTTTTTACTTTTTAAAAGATTTTATTTTCAATTACGTGTGTGTGTGTGTGTGTGTGTGTGTGTGTGTGTGTGTGTGTTTCTACAGAGGCCTGAAGAAGGCATTGGATACCCCTCCCCCTTGGAGCTGGAGTTACAGATGGTTGTGAACCGCTCAACGTGACCTAGGTTCTCACAAAAGTAGTAAGTGTTCTTAACCTCCAAGCTATCTCTCTAGCCCCTCTACTTTCATTTATAATGATAGTGGTTATATATGTCAGTGTATGAATATTTTTTAAAATTGACTTCTTTTGTAGTAGAAACATTGTGAACGTGGTACTTGTTGGCAAAGTATAAGTCCATACACTAAGTTGGTATATGTTTCTTCTTCAAGACATGATGGAGCAGACTTTTCTCTTTGGAAAAGGAAAAATAGAGACAAAACTTAGACTCTCAATAGAGAATACGATCAGTACAGAGACCAGAAACTCCCAGAGGATAGAAGACTTGGTGATAACATGAAATGTAAAAACTGCAAAATCAACTATGTCTCTGTGTGTTGTATATGTGAGTGTGTTTGTATTATGTGTATATGTATGTGTCATGTGTATATTTGAGTATGGGCCGTGTGTGTGTGTGTGTGTGTGTGTGTGTGTGTGTGTGTTTGTGTGTGTGTGTTTCTGTAGTTTTTCCTGTATGCATTCACACTAGCCTCAATTAGCATCTGTATGTTGTTAAGGCAACAGAGTGATAGAATGAACTTTGGGTGAGGTCCATGGCCACTGCGGTTCCCCACCCCCATACCCTCCTGAGTAACACCATATTGTACGCCAGGATTTCCCCCTGGGTTGATGGTAGAACCACGAACCACACACTACCACCATTGCCCTTGCTGCCACCACAGCAACCACTCTTATTTACCTGAGAGCATGTGCCAAGGGCTTCCCCAAGTCTCCAAGGAAGAATAGTGCTAGATTTGTGTCCCTTGCAACTTGGAGAACTTAGGGTAACCTTAGCTGCTTCCTTCTTTCAGGCTCTGCATATGAGACACAGCTAATGCAGGTGACCACATATTCTTGAAAGCAGCTAGATTTCAGACCCTGGACTTGACAATAGTTTGGATTTTTTTTCCCAACTGGAAATACCTACCACCAATAATTTCAGTGAGCAATATCTATAGAATTCATACTGACGAAGTGAACATTTTCCTGGGAGAAATTGTGTTTTTCCAAGTGGCACCAGAAGGAAACGCATATGTATAGGATCCACATTGTGTATATGTGTAAAAAAATAAGAAAATGTGAATACACAGATGTCTGGTATTTGTATATTCATTCATTCCACAAATATTTACTGTGCATGTCAGTTTGCTTCTCCTGCAAAGTAGCTTTACATAGAACGAGTTGCCTCCCCACAATTCCATGGATTGATTCCCAGCTTCAGCTGAGCCAGCCTCAGGTGTTCACAGACACCAAATACTCAGCACCCTCACTTAGGACCCTGCTGTTGGCTCAGGCCCCCTACGGAGATATGAAGGACAGTACTTCTGTGCTTAGTCACCTTTTTGCAGAGGTCATCCTGAAAGGTCCAAGAGCAGGATGTTGGGATGTGATGACTGAAAGAGCAAATATTTTGTGACCTCCCATTTGAATGCCTGTCAAGGCATCTTCAAAACCCATCTCCAGATGCCAGGTGTGAATAGGTTCCCCCTGCCCCCCGTGTCCCCTCCATGTGCCAGAGACTAGAAATTTGAGATCCTATTTTTTAACTATATCAGTGGGAGCCTTCTCTGCACTCACAATCAGGTGTACTAATAGCTAACCATGCCCAACACACTCCAGTATGAAAAGTAGGTAACAGGGGACTGACTGAGTAGGCATTCATTCTTGTTGCTTGGGATTTATTTATTTATTTATTTATTTATTTGATGTATGTAAGTACACTGTAGCTGTCTTCAGACACACCAGAAGAGGGCATCGGGTCCCATCACAGATGGTTGTGAGCCACCACGTGGTTGCTAGGACTTGAACTCAGGACCTCAGGAAAAGTAGTCAGTGCTCTTAACCACTGGGCCATCTCTCCAGCCCCTGTTGCTTAGGATTCTTAAGTGTTTAATAAACTTTATTATTAGAGCATTTCAAGTCCACAGTGAGATTTACTGGCAGTTACTGCCTATAGCCCTCCACTCAGACATAGGCAAATCCTCCTGGTTATTGTCACTGGAGTTTGCATGGGAATTGTCCCTCACAGATAGACTATGGAACACTGGTGGCCCTTTGGGTTTGATGGGAGCAGTCAAATGTTGCAGGCTGGTCCCGTGCCCACTCCTTCCAATCACACAAGGGATTTTGCACACACAATTATTATCATCAAATAAAGTGATAATAAAATTTGAATTTTATTTCCTGGAACTGAGACTGTACATACACAGATGTGTTTGTGTGTGTGTTGTTTATATTCTTAATATATGTATGTAATGTATATGCATATATGTGTGTATGTACACAGATGTGTTTTTGTGTAAATGTATCTACATGCCTGTTTGTGTATATGGTGTATGTATGCATTCATGTGTGTTTGAATTATGCATGTGAGCGCATGTGCACGTGTACACAAGAAGGTCAGAGGTCAATGACATGTTCTTCTTCAATCACTCTACCAACTTATTTTTTGAGACACCATCTCTCTGAACTTGAAGCTTCCAGCTAAGCTAAACCATGGTGCCACAAAGTGAGATCCATTTGTCTCTGCCCTCCATCTGGTACTGCTCTTACAGGCATGCATTGCTATGATCACTTTTACACATGTGCTGGGGATCTGATCTCATGTGTTCACATGTGCACAGCCAGCACTTTAACCGAAGAAGCATGTGCCCAGCCACAACTAACAGAAGCATGGGCTATCTGTGAGAGGCCCGTGAGCTTAATCAGTCAGCCTTTCTTGAATAAATTTCATTGTAAAGACAACAAAAACCTGTTTTTCTGGAGTTACATTTTGCATGCTATTTGCTTAAAAACAAGTCAAGCATTCTACTCTTACTTAGAGTGGGGTGATTTCAAAACACTGCTTCTTCCATATAAATAAAGCACAGATTTCAAGCCAGCCTCAACTCACCCAGGATTCATGCAGGCTACATGCAGAGTTTAGTCTGTACTGCCCCATCCAGCTTTTCTCCACACACCTCATGGCCATGGGGAGGAGGCTGAATCTTCAATTCTTTTCAGTGAGTACCATTCTTCAAAGAGTCAAAATCAAAGTGATGTATTAAAACACAATTAAGCAAAGAGCCCTGAAAGAAACTTATAATTAGCACCGTGAAATAATTTACTATCTGCACAGAACATTTCTGGGTGTGGAAGGAGGATGTTAAGAATGGCATCGGACACAAAGCAGCTCGGGGCTGTACCTAAGGAGTTGATGAAAGAGTAGCTTGGCCTCCGGCTTGCAGGTTTCTGTGCCCACAGGAATGGTTCTGTGCCCCTGTAGATGACACTGTGTAGCTCGGGGTGCCATCCCTTATTTTGAAAGGTATTTTTCCAAATTTAGAGAGGCAACTATTAATAATACAGAAAACAAATTGGATTGTGCATTAATAACCCAAAGTAAAAGAATTATGAGCCACATGGAAGCCTGGATTAGCTTGGAGAAAACACATTCCCCACTATATACACATCACACACACACACACACACACACACACACACACACACACACACACACATGCATGCATATACACAAGAATACACAAATGCAAAAACAAGTACATATGTGTACAGGAAGCTACATATGCACACACGTACATGATCATATACCTGCAAACACACATGTGTACAGGAAAGTACACACACAGACATGTTTTGGTGAGTCTGATCCAGGGAAGCTGCTCAGATGCTCACAGCTTCTCTCTTTGTTCCATGGTGTGTCATCTCTCATCATTAACTTCCTCCTTGCCTGCAATCTTGTCATGTGAAAAATGAAGAAAGCTTCTTCGGTAATGGAGCTGAGTAACAGCGAGTCGGTTTCCCTAATTACATCGTGTCTGAGGTGGAGAATGAGCTTAGTGGTAACCAGGCTGATCGTGTCTGAAGAGTGAAGTCCTCACATAGTCCATAACTCCTTCCCTGACTCTTGGAGTTCTTCAGTGTTTAGGAAGCCACAGACCTCCTGGCACCAGCTGATGGGTATGTCTGAGCAATCCTTAATAACACCTGGAGAACAAGGCTCCAGCCATCCCCACTTCTATAAAGTGCACAGTTGATACAAGGATGCACTTTGCTCCAGAAACTGTCCTTCCCTTTTTAAGTATCCACTACTTCTTAGTATAACTTCCTTGGAGAAATGTCTAGGTAGGTCCCTGTACCATTTTAAGGACTGTATTTGTAGTCCTGAGTATGCAAGTGTTTCTGGAGGTGTATATATGCCTGTAAGTGCAGTAGCCACAGTGACCAGAGTAGGGTGTCAGGTCTCCTGAAGCTAGAGTCACATGTAATTGTGAGCCATTCGCTGTGGGTACTTGGAATTAGGTACTCTGTAAAAACAGTATGTGTTCTTAACGACTGAACCATTTCTCCAGCTCCCTGTGGTTTATTTTAACAACTGGATTGGTTGCTTTGCCTATTCAGTTAAAAAATATATACCACATCCTAATGTCAAATCCAACAATCCAAATGGAAACTGTCATATGCCCCAAGTGTTTACTTGTATAAAATGGACAGAATAGGTAAATCCAGAAAGATAGTGCAGACTAATTGTTGTCAAAGATGAGCAGAGGAAACAATGAGGCTGGCTTAATGAGTACAGCCAATCGTCATGTCCAAGACACAGGTGGAGACTCTTAGGTGACCAGTAGGATAATAGCAGGTAGAGAACAGAGGAAAGATTTGAGTCTATGGAGAACTAAAGTGGAATGTCAGAAGAGTTCATCATAGTAGTCTAGAAAATTCAGCTTTAGACATTATAAAGAGTTTGGTTATGGAATTTTCCTTTCTGAAATTACTCAGTTGCCCTTGCAAAATGACCATGCAAAGAGGAACTGTGACATAGGAAAATGCTGTGACTATTTTAAATTGTCTAGTAGACTTGGTGAGAGTAGGGTTTTGCATTCAGCTCTGGACTGTGGCCATCTTTAAGTGGAGAATGCAGGCTTACTATCCCCAATGGCTGTTCTGAGTAAACAAAATTAGTTCAAGTGAGACTTCCCCTTGCATTTTCCCCAACAAAGGTGTGTACCATCTATCAAAAAAAAAAAGATGGGGGGGTGTTCAAAATACAGTGTATGCGGTTCCCAAAGAATTGATTACACTGTTATTTTTTAAAAAGAATGAAAGAAAAGAGGCACACAGGCTGAAAATAATAACAAGAAAAGACTATAAAGGTTGTCATCATCAGAGAAGTTTCTTTGTGTAGTATGTGGCAGATAATTACTGAGATCCAGGGTTGACCCAAGTGAAGAAAATTAAGGACTTTCAGAGTGCTCAGCTTTAAGTGGGACATCTATATGTCTCCCCCAAAAGCTCAGGGATCGTTGAAGAAGAATGGACAGAATGATTGTAAAAGCCAGAAGTCAGGAAAAACTGCTACAAAACACCAATTTTCTGAATTCGACAGGATTGTTAGGTGCCTACTAGTCACCTAAAAGTATCCACCTGTGTATACCTGACTGTCAGCTGTTCTCATTTGGCTGGGCTCATTGCCTCTTCTGTCCATCTTTAACGACCATTAGTCTGCACCCTGTTTCTGGATTTACCGATTCTGAACATTTTATGCAAGTTCATCTCAGAGAAGTGGATACCATGCCTGTCAACATCCCAGCATGGACAGGGTGGACAGGGTAGAGGGGGTTTGCAAAGTTCCACTCTCGGCTGAGGAGCTATGGGGAGTTGATGGTGCCAGGCAGGAAAGAGAGTCAGTTTCCCTTAAGAGCGTTCCCCTGATGTGTTGCACATCCTCCAGTGAATGCACACACACACACACACACACACACACACACACACACACACACACACAGAGATAGAGAGAGAGAGAGAGAGAACATGAAATTGAGATGGAGGTATAAGAATACAGGCCTCAGAGGAATTTGGAAGGAGTGTGGACTGTGCATACATGTATGTTACATGCACAAGAGTGTGCAAATGCATCACTTTCATAGGTGCATATAAGTTACATGCACAGAAGTGTGCAAATACATCACTTGCAGAGGCCAGAACAAGCTGTCAGTGTCTTCTCCTACCTTTCTCCATCTTATTGTTATGAGACAAGGACTTTTAGTGGAACTAGAAGCTAACCATTTTGGCTAGTCTGGCTGGCCAGGGAGTTCTCTAGATCTGCCTGTCTCCCCTCCAATCCCCCTTCTGCCCATCCAACGCTGAAGCTACAAATATGTATATAGCTAGGTCAACTTTTTGCATAGGTTCAGGGGCTTCAAACTCAGGGTTCTTCCCTACTTAGCCATCTTGCCAGCCTCAACATTTTTGATTTTCTAATGCTCACTTTTGCCTATTTCCCCTTTTTATACACATGAAGTTTAACAACAAACCCTCATGTGTAGGATAGCATGTTTCCCTCCTGGTGGTGTTTACCATTTAATTCTCCCTCCCTTTGCTTTGATGAAACTTTTGCCTCCATTTCAGTTGAATCATCCTGTGCACCATCTTTGAGATATTCATTTGGTAAAACGGTGTGAATGCTATACCCACAAGACTATGTGAGATTATGCATAAAGCAGAAATGGCATGTCCACGCAGGTATCAGGACTAACGGGCACTAATATTTCATAAAGAGACAATCTATTTCATTACATTCTACATCATTTGTTCTCATAAATCATTCACTACAGGGAGCATTGACAGGAGGCTACTTAGAGAACAATCTGTATTAACTCTCTCCTGCATTCACTGCAACAATCTGTGATCGATTATTAACATTGCTTAAAGTGGGACACACTGATTGTGTCTTTCAAACAAAAGAAGGGTTATCTGAATACAAAGAAAACATGTTTCTAATTAGAGATGTTTCTTAAAAGTATCATGATATTACAACATTCTTATCCATGTGCATTTGTGTATGTACCTGCCTGTCTTTATGTGTACTGCATGTGTGCAGTACACAGAGAGGCCAGAAGAGGGAGCAGGATCCCCCTGGAGCTAAAGTTAGAAATGATTCTGAGATGCCTGATGTGATACAGGTTTTGGGAACTGTACCCTGACCCTCTGCCAGAGCAGCAACTGTTCTTAACCACCAAGCCATCTCTCCAGCCCCTGCTTTTTATATTATAAAATGGATTTTGTATGAGCATGTCAGAGACAGGTGAGCCCAGCAGGCATCTCCTTGGAACAAGTGACTCCTAGAGATCAAACACAAGTTATCAGGCTTAGTGACAGGTACCATTTCCCACAGAGCCATTTCACTGTCCCCTAAGCGGAAATTTTGATTATGTGGATTTATATGAATTTTTTTCCAGTGTTACACTTTGGCTGGAAGTCCATCTGATAATGGAGGATAGTTAGAAATACCTCATGAAGCTGAAACATGTGACCAAGCCACCAGGATAAATCACAGAACTCATCAAAATGTCACCTGTATTAAGTGGAGACTAAGGATATGTAACTTACAAAAATTAGTGCAAGGTGAAGAGTGTGTGTTTGTGCTGTAAATACTAATGGGCCAAATGAAGACTTTGGGAATTTTAGACATTCATAAGGTTTTGGAGATTTGAGAATGACTAGGATGCATTGACTTCTGTCTCATCTGGAGACTGGATAGTCAGCAGGTACTCAGGGAAGGACTATCAATGCAAGGAAAGGACCCAAGATGCCATTTCACAAGGGACATGAAGCATCCTTGCGTAAACAAGAAACATGTCCTGTCCATAGCAGAGTTGTATACACAGGGAGGTACCCACTGGGCCTCTCTTAGCCTGATAGCCAAGGAACTGCACAGTTCTGTCTCCACCCCACCCCACCCCAACACACACACACACCTCTGTTCTGTCGTATCCTCAGATTCAGGCAGTAAGGCAGGAAGGAGTTGAGGCCACTGATGGGTCTGTAGATCCGTCCTGCTATTTCTCATATTAACTCTAGGGGGCACCCTTCCTTCCTTCCACCTCTACCCAGCGAAGACAAAGCTTTTATATCACAGTGGGTATTTGTTCAAGGGAAGATTATGTTTCCGGAGGTTCTTGGTTTCTGCTGATAGTTTCTTCTCTGCACACGAACGATTTAAACACAGGACTCTGTTTGGAACAGCAAACACCGAACAGGACCAGCCTCATGCCAATCATTCCACTCCTGGGTACCAATCAGTATCATTTGCACAGCATCCATCACTTCTGCTGGCACTCACTCATGGAATCAGCTTCTTCAAAGGTTAATGAGTGCCCAAGCTATTGCTTCTTTTTTTTCCTTGACGGATTGTGTTTTCTGACTTTGGAGCACATGGGTGCACACCTCTGCTACTTGCCTATGAATATGCTGCTTATCAAATGTCCGTTTGTGGCACTCTACAGATCGCACATTCATGGTACATGGGTATGATGCCCAGCAGCTGTCTGCCTGCCATCCAAAAGGGTAGCATAAAGGGATGATGTTTCCCTAGCAGGACATACACCATTGCCATTCTCCTTTGACCTGCTACTGTGGTTTGGATCATTTTCAAGTCTTCTGCCTTGGTAGAAAGTGCAGCTTCAGGGTTACAGAGGCCTGGGTTTCATCTCAGTTCTCACTATGAGTGGTTAATTGACTTCAAACCTTCCACATAAAAATTGTAAAATGATACAATGCAAATCTGCATTCCTGCAAGTAATGAACCCGTGGTTGTAAAGATAGTATCCACTCACTGGCTTTGTTGTTCTTTTTAATTTTTTTTCCTTTGGAAATAAAATGCATGGAGACAATGTATCTTGGCTAGTGTTTATTGGCAGTTTGATACAAATTAGACTCACTTGGGAAGAGGAAACCTCAACTGAGGAATTATCTCCATCAGATGGGCCTGAGAGCAAGTCTGTGGGAACATTTTCTTGAATAATGATTGTCCTGAGAGGGTCCAGCCTATAGTGGGAGGGGTATACAAGAAAGCAAGTTGAGCAAGCTAAAGGGAGCAATTCAGTAAGCAGCATGCTTCTATTGCCTCTGGTTCCTGCCTTGAGTTTTTGCCCTGACTGCCTTGGATGATAGAAGCTGAAAATGTAAGCTAATTAAAACCTTTTCATGTTTCATTTGGTCATGGCGTTTATCACAGCAATAGAAAGCAAACTAGGACAATATCCAACTTCATTATTTCCTCTAACTATACTCACCATCCATCACCTCTCCCTTCTGATTCCATGTCTTTCATTTGTAATAGTTTTAGTATTTACGTTTTGAACCCACTGAGACAAGTGCATAGACATGAGGATTACCCGCTGGGGCACAGGGAACCTAAAAGGAAACTATGAAAACATGAACAGCCTTTAAGGTATATCTAACCAAGGCATCAGATGGTGGTTGTGACTTACCCAGATGTAGGAGTATCTCATGAACTACACACTCCACAATTCCTCTGCATTTTGAGGACCGCTCATCCCACATATTACCCCAGTCCTCCACAGTCATGACAGTTAATCTCTTTGTATGAGATTCCAGTGGTTTAGTCAGCCAGCTTCCTTCTTAACATCTTTCTTTGGGAACCAGATTGCAATCATTGTAAAATTAAGATAAAGTTAAAGTAAGGGTATGGATTAGGGGCTGGGGGGGGGGGTCTAGTCAGAGTGATGCTGTGTGTGTGTGTGTGTGTGTGAGAGAGAGAGAGAGAGAGAGAGAGAGAGAGAGAGAGAGATTGGTTTTCCCATCTTGTTCTCTATCTGTTCTCTATCTTGTTCTCTATCTGCAATCTATTTTAATCTATTTTAATCTTTTTTAATCTATTTTAATCTTTATTCTAGTCAAAATATTGACTAGAAAAGAAGGGGGAGAGATAGAGACAAAGGAGGGAAGGTGGTGGAGAACATCTTATATTGTTTATTTTAAATTTTTAATAGCTTGTGAAGTCATTGATTATATCCTCAAATCGTGTCATTTTTTTCAGATGTGTCATTGTCCGCATGTAGTTTGGGGGAGAGTGTTTAGAATTCCATTGGAAAGTGCCCAAATCAGGATTCCTGCAAAACACTGGGGTCCATGATGGTTCCAGGATCAGATAACAGCAGTCCACTTCAAGAGACACAGATCGAGCTCTCTGCCCAGCCCCACACTGCTTTAGCTTCTCCTCTGTGTGCCAGGCACCTGCCTTCTGTGTCTGCCTGGCTCTTCTCTAAACACTCACAGACACCTACTTTGGAGGCTTCCTGGTTGGGAAAAAGCCTAGATCCTAGCCCGGAAGAAATGAACCCCTGTCAGCATCCCCTCATGACCCTACCTCAACTTCCTGCTGATTTCAGGCAATGCTGAGACACAGAAACAAAGAAAGACCTTTAGCATTTTCTAGTGGTTGCTCTGCAGTGTGTCAGCATCAAAGTCATATGTCTTGGGGTTACATCCTATTAGTGGCTGGCTTTTTAAATTGCTGATTGGATTGCCAATGAATTTTCATGAGAAAAAAAAAACTGTGAAATAATTTTTTGCTTGGAATTAGGACAGAATTTCCAGACATCCCTGAAATGGTCCCTGACTTACTTCTGTCGTTTTTCATGATATGTTTATATGAAGCAGCGCTCTCAGCTTTGACTATTATAAAACAAAATATCCATCAACTCTGGAAAAAACATTGAGGATATTCTATATTCCTTATGCCAAGCTTTAATTATTTGGGTAAAAATAAAAAGCTCATGCATCTCATTAGTATGCTAATTTGCTTTCATCTTTAGAAAAATGGTAAAACTATATGTATACCAAGGAATTGATTGAAAATAAATTTCTTTATAATTTATCATCAATAACTCTTTGATTTATAACCTATAGTATACCTAAGGTCTGAGAAAAAATTTTCACATGAACACTGAAGAGATTTTTTTTCAGTGGGTAAGGCTTTGGCTATGTACACATGAGGATCAGAGTTTGGAGCCCTGGCACCCAGGAAAATGTTGGACAGACTATGTGGCCAAGCCTGTAATCCTACTGTGGGGATGCAAAGACAGGGGATACATGGAGCAAGCAAGCCACACAACTAGACTAGCACAACCAGGAAGCTCTGGGTTCAAATGAGAGACACTGCCTCCATATCTAGGTGTGAAGGGCAATCAAGAAGGACTCTTGACATCAAATCTGGCCTCCTCATGCAAGTGCACACATAAGCAGTCACAGCTGTGCACACACATATGCACATGCAAAGAGATGGGTGAGCTTGTAAAAGGATGGGGAAAATTTAGAAAGTCTAATATAAGATTCTGCCTCAATTCAATTTATTCATTGCAAAGCCACATTCTGCAACAGCCCTGAATGTGTCCTGTCACTGCATATAAAATGATTATGTCCTTATTCTGTCTCCTGTTCGGATAGGATTTCAGTGAACTCAAGTCCAAGCCCATTAGAACACAGGTAAGAAAGAGGCATTATAAACCTGTTGCATTGAGCATGACCGGGGAAACCCTGTTACCTCACCTAACCTGAGAATCTATTTCAGAGCAACTCCAAATGGTCTAACCTGAATGTTTAGCATGAAGATAGTAAATTAATGGTGCAAAACTGAAGTGCTGAAACTCACAAACATCCTGTAATTCAGATGCAAAAAATGAGTTTGTGTTATAATGAAAATGGATTGTACGATTCCAGCCCACAAGAACCATAAAAGACAAGTTCATTTCTAGGAATTTTGAAAAGTAGAAATCAAAGCCAGTGGAATTCATCCTGTGTCATTTAGACATCGCAAGGAAACTGTTAAAATTATATTTATGGGAATGGATTGTTCTGATGCTCTCCAAAATGTATTTAAAGTTATAAATGGTTGTATTTGGTACAATAAAAAAAATCAGCTTTGGTAGAAGTATCTGTAGGCTGACTCAGAGATGTGGCTAAGCACTTTTCTACCTGAGGTGGGAGTCTCACAACTGGTGACAACCAGGAGCTAACACAATTCTGGGTTGGGGAACAAAGGTAAAGAGCTGTTGACCAAAACGTGTGTGTGTGTGTGTGTGTGTGTGTGTGTGTGTGTGAGAGAGAGAGAGAGAGAGAGAGAGAGAGAGAGAGAGAGAGAGAGTTATATGTGTGGGAAAGTGGGAGAGAGATGTTTTTGTGTGTATAGGAGAGTATGAATATGATTATGTGTGAGTGTGTATGTGTGTGAAAGAGAGATTGTGTGTGCCAGAGAGTGTGTATATGCCGAATGTGTATGTGTGTGAGTAAGTGTGTATGTGTGTAAGTGTGTGTATGTGTGTATGTGAGAGTGTGTGTGTGTTTTGTGTGTGGGAAAGAGTTTTTTGTGTGTATGGGAGAGTATGAATGTTATTATGTGTGAGTGTATATGTGTGTGAGAGAGAGATTGTGTATGCCAGAGCGTGTGTATATGCTGAGTGTGTGTGTGTGTGTGTGTGAGAGAGAGACAGAGACAGAGACAGAGAGACACAGAGACAGAGAGAGACAGAGAGAGACAGAGAGAGACAGAGAGAGACAGAGAGAGAGAGAGAGTCTTTTGGGGCATTGTGTCTGGATACCACCTCCACACTCTAGCAGCATTTGGGAAAACCTAGAAAAGTTAATGCAGGTAAAAAGTACAATTATGGGGCTGGATTCCTGGCTCAGTGGTTAAGAGCACTGCCTGCTCTTCCGGAGAACCAGGATTTGATTCTTATCACCCATATGGTAGCTCACAGCCATATTTAAGTCCAGTTGCATGAGATCTGATGCCCTCTTTTGCTAACCTTGGGTACCAGGCATGTTAAGTGGTTCACAAACATACCTGTAAGAAAACACCCATATACATTTTATAAAAATATTTAAAAGAAAAAGAAAGAGTGGAGAAGGAGGGGGGAAAGGAAAGAAGAAGGAAATCCTGAAGAAGTGAAGAAGGAAAGATGGATGCCAATAAGTTGCTGCTAATGTCGACTGGAGAATTGGGTGTGGGAATGTATGTGCCAGTCTGACAATACCCATGAAAATTCTTGTACTAACTCAACCTACGCTGCCCTTGGAATAAAATGCGGTTTCTGGAATCCTTGGTTCTCCGTACACAGCTGTCTCTGAAACAAACAAGCTCTTTCAAGCCCCTAACTATCATGAAGAAAAGAAACTTCAGTTTGAGTGGAAATTAAATTGTTCAAGGATTTTTGATAAAGAGGCGTGTTCTCCAAGTAATGGTCTAAGAAAATCTTTTCTACAAACAATCAACAATGGATTAAATTTCATGGTTCAAGGGGCCTTTTGGGGAGAAATTCTCAGAAAAGATCCAGGGATAATGAGTGTAGTGAAGCCCTCACTTAAATGCATTCTAAAGACACAGCAACTCATGCCCTCCTCCCCAGTCCCTGGTCCCATGCAGAAAAGGAGAGAAAGATCATTGAGCCATTCTCTCTAAATTGAGAGAAAACTTGATTGAGAAAGACATAAAACATATAGATATTCTTTGCTGATACTCAAAAAGATGACTGTAAGAAATCAATGACTGCTGACCACCGTTTTCAAGTTTGAGAAACGTTAAAAAGATGGTAGGACATTCCAGCATTCAGGAGGCTGGGGCAGGGGGATGATGAGTTTTAAGAAGGCATAAAAGATATAACAATACCTTGAATCAAAAAGGAGGGGAGCATTTTAAATTAAATTACCATGGGGTTGTCAAATCCTAAAGTGAGATTCTATCCAAGCATAGAGTTGGATAATCTCAGTCAGAGCTCAGTGCTGCCTTCCTCTGTAGTAGGTCAAAACCATTCAGTTAGCCTCTGCCTGGTAGACTGAGCTTATAGAATCTGCCTATGTAATCCCTTTCCTATTTTCTCTCTATCACCTGGCAGGATGCCCAGGACCAAGTGGAGGAAACTTCAGACAGAGCCACGAATGACAGGAGCCTAGGTCCTTCATGATTGTGGGGAGGACCTTTCCTTGTCCCACATCCAGAGAATATCTGGTTCTACTTTTGGAGTTAATGGAGTGTTCATGTCTGAGCTTAACATTGTTTTTAGAAGGATCAAAGGCAGACCTCTGGCTAATGAATACACAACATGTGGGTAAGTTGAAGTCTTACCTTGAATTATAACTTCCTTCTAAAAAACATCCATTTATCTTTCAAAAAGAAAAATGGTTGGGCTGGGAAGATGATTCTGTTGGCAAAGTTTCACTATACAAGTCTGAAGACTTGAGTTTCAGTCCCCAGAATCCATGTAACCAAATGGAGGGGTGATTTTGTAATCCCAGCTGTAGGAGAGCAGAGGTGGAGACAGGAGGATCCTGAGGCTCGTGGCTATCCAGCCTAGCCTATTAAGGTGAGTTACATGTCAGTAAGGAACCCTGTATCAAAAACGTAAGGTAGGTGATACCTAATAATGACAGCTGAAGCTACCTCTAGCCTCTCTATGTGCATGCACGCACACAAAGTATGTATCATCTTGTCTGAAGTATAGCCTTGGAATCTGTGTTTTATTCTTTATATCAACACAGAGAACATTTTTGGAGATGATGTTATTGGTTTAGATATAAAATGCACCCACCAGGCTCATATGTTTGAACACTTGGGCATGGGATGGTTGTGCTGTTTTGGAAGGTTGGGGGGCGGTGAATCTCAACTAAAGGAAGTGGGTAACTGGGAAGCAGTTTAAGGTTTTTTGCCTGACCCTATTTTATCCAATCTCAGATTCCTGGTCTGCCTTGCTATAAATGAACAGGCTCCCACTCCTACAGCTCTGAGCTGTTTCCACCCACCCAGAAACTCCTCCCCTCCATGGTGGATTATATCTGTCCAAACTGTGGGCTAAAATAAATCCTTCCTCTATGAAGCTGCCCTATGTCCAGGTATTAGATCCCAACAAGGAGAAAAGAGGCTGATACAAATGTACAATGAGTCACCTCACACATAGGTTTCAGAACGAGACTGAGTAAAATATCATACTCTAAACCCCAAGCAAAGCTCTCATAAAACCTTGTAGTAATTCTGCCAAGACAATACAGCAGGCTAGCTTTATGGCCTCCTCTATTAGGTGGCAAGATGTTTGCAAACTTAAAAGCTTTCACCGTAGAAGAATAATTTCTTTTGTTTCATGCATCATTTGCTTCTCTATTCCATTTGTTACCTTAGTGAGAGAAAGAAAGGGACAAAAATATCTGACATTTACGCTAATATGTTACCTGATATAAATATGTATGAATCTCAAATTGACTCTATTCTTGAAAAGAGAAGCTGAGAGCTTGGGCTGTGTCTTCCCTATAGGACCCAGGAAAGCTGGCTATAAACTTCTTCTAAGTCACACTTCTTGTCAAAGTGACTTCTGTCCATGAGGCCATCTAGATATTAATCCCATAGCATTTGGAAACCCTGGGGAATACCATTAAAGGGTTAAAAGGTATTTAAAAGTGTATAATTTAATTGATATTGAGATTGTAGATGCTTGACTCCTTTATGCTATATAAAACAACCTGAGCAAGTCAGGGATGAGAATTTATCTTGCTCTGTGGTTGGAGTGGACACAGTCAATCATAATGAGGAAGGCTTGGAGAGTCAGCCTAGTTCTCTCCTCAGGGGACCAAGACACAACAGAAAGGGATGTCTGAATACAATTTGCTTTCCCTTTGTTTGCCCTTCACTCTGCTGTGCCTTCCACCCCATAGAGATGGTGCCTGTGACTCACAATTAAGGAGGGTGCCACTTATAATTAGGGACTGTCTTCCTCCTCTGTAAATCCTCCCTTGAGCTATCCCCAAAGACAAACCAAGAAATATGTCTTCCCAATCCCCCAGGTGATTCTAAATTCTGTCAAGGTGACAATGGAAGCTAACCATGACAATAACTTACATGCCTCCTAGAATCCTCAGTATCCACTTCTATTAAATAAGAAAAATCAGACTCATGGCTGCAACCAATAAGGAGAAAACAAACAGATACTGATGCTTTCATTTAATCGGGAATCTGCATGTCCAGAAGCTAAAGGTCCTTGTCCACAATTGGTTTCTCATCTATCAACAAAGATTCCAGTAGCTAATGCTTGAGCACAGGATGGGACACAGAGAGGAACAGGAGGAGATCGCCCTACTTTGGAGAGATATGGAACAAACTCAGAGCTGCAGGAGAGATCATCCAAAATCCAAAATGTAGGTGGAAAGGAAAAGCAGCCCACAGAAGGGCATCCCAGAAGTGCCTTGGGCAGCAGAGACCAATGGGCATCACAGAAGGTAACTGGACCGCAAAGTAAAAGTAGATTTGGAAGGTGTTTAGCCAGGAGTCCTGGAGGGAAGGGCACACTAGTGGAGGTGGGAGGGAGAGCTTATAAGTGTCCAGCCACTGAGTCAGTAAGGCATATTAAAAACAAGTGTGTGTGTGTGTGTGTGTGTGTGTGTGTGTGTGTGTGTGTTTCATCCACAGATCCAAAGATTCCCTGGGCAGGTGACTGGAAGTGCAGCCAGACAGGAACGCAAAGTAGTGCAGCCCAAAAACTCACAACAGGATTGTGTTACTGCCTAGGTAATGTGAATGCAGCTCAGCTATTATTTTTTTTCCATTTGAGTATGGACTTTACATGTCTTTGTCTATTTAAACCCCAATTGAACGAGTGATGGGATGGTTCATCTGGCAGAGTCCCCGGAAAAAGTATCCAGCAGTGTTTTGCTGGTGGGGGTGACCTCTCACTCTTCCCTTGCATTCAGCATCTGCAATATGTCAAATTGTTTTACTTTATTTTATGCGTACAGGTGTTTTGCCTGCACGCATGTGAATGGAGTGATAAAGAGACCAAAAGAGGGATTAAGATTCCCTGGAGCTGGAGTTACAGACTGTTGTGAGCTACCATATGGATTCTGGGAATCAAATCCTGGACCTCTGCAAAAGCAGCCAGTACTCTCAGCCACTCAGCCATCTTCCTAGCCCCGTTGTTCCTCGATCTCTTTCCTTACTTCCTGGCAGACAGAGGGCTGATTCTATTGTCCATTTGTTGGGGTATGTGCTGATCTTAAAATCTGCCATATCGTGGAATAGCATGTTAATACAAGTGCAAGCACTAGCATCCAGAAGACGTCTGTGCTCACAGACTGCTGATGCTGGCAGAATCATCTTCTGCATCCTCTTTCAGAACTCATTCCTTGGGGTGCTGCCTAAATAGTAACTATGGCTGGTCTTCCATTTCTAAAAGCTGCAGGCTCTGATGAGCTTTGCTAGCTTCTGTGACAGGAAGATATATGACAAGATGACATGGACATGTCAGAACCTATTAGTGACAGAAATGGGCAGTTGGGACTGGTACAGTAAGATTACACTTTGCTAACATCTCCAAGAGAGGCTTTCCAAGGCAAGGCAATGTGTATTTTTTACACTGACTTCTAATTTCTTCTCTTAACATTAGATGTTCAACATCCAAAATCAAATTCTGCTACAAGAAACATCGTAGGAAGTTGTTTGGACCACTTATGGATTCAGGCTCATGGTGCTACATCCATCAAGAACCCTATGAGTGACGTTTAACTACAGTAAAACCACAGTGTGTTACAGGCCATGAGTCAAGTGTGGATATCTGACTCCACACAGAATGCTCTGTGAAGCGTTTAAGGCAGAGGTATACTCCCCAACAGATGCATGTCAAACATTGCCACTCCCCCATCCTTGTTCACATGTGCAGATCCTGGTACAAAGGAGAAGCTAAGGCTATCCACAGTGCATTCTCAGCATGAGCAGGGAGACTGAACCCTGAGAAACTCCTACCCTCAGGAGGCTGTAACTTTGCAGTAGCAGGGTCTGGGAAGATGGCTCAGTTGATACAGAGGAAATGCATGAGGACTTGGTTTCAGATACCCAGCATACATGTAAAAATCTGTGTATGCATACACATAAAAATCTGGGACTGAAGAATTGTGTGAACTCTTGTTCTCTTCTCATCTAGCTGAATCTCTGAGCTTGAGTTTCATTAAGAAAGACTATGTTAAATAAAAAACAAATGCAGACATCCGCAACAGTCACAGGACTTCATGCACACTTAACCACTTCCATAGATGCACACACATGTGTATATTTATCCCACAATATCACACATACACACTCATACCCCCACACTAACATATCATAGTCATAGCAACAGAAAAAATATCTCAAAGTTATAGTATAATATTCTCAATGAATGATTAATGTCAGCTGTTTCAAATATTTTTAGTGTTAGTAATAAGACCATGTTATCATTTTAAATAATTGTATAGCCTAAAGTTCAAAGACCAGAGAGCCTAGACTGAAAAAGAAACTTTTGTTTCTAATGGAAAATCCATTTATATTGTTCTATACAGATTTGGCTATATGGATAAGGGGGAAAAACATGTTGTAGAGTACCTGCTTCCCTCTGAGCTGCTCCTGTTAGATACTGAAGCAAAACTAAATACCCGGTCATCCCTGTGGGGTCAGCATCAATGATCGGTCTCCACATAAAGGCAGAAGAAAGAGGGAACCCCAAATGATGCCGGAATTCTACAAAGAAATCAGACCTCCGTCTGTAGGAGAAATCAGCAGAAAAACTTGAGTAAGATGCTGTGCTGGTATCACTGCTGATCACCGAGTTTCAGTGGGCTGAGGGTTTGGAGAAAATCATCAGTAATGACCTTCCACTTCTCAAAAGTACAGAAGAGTCAACAAAATCAGATTATAAGGTTTCAGAGTTGTGCCAGGGTGGGGGTTCAGAGAGAGTCCAAATTATAGCCTTAAGGGCTATGATAGTGAGAGGCAGCCACCACGTGCCGGTCTTGTGCACCTTGGTCATTAAGCATGACCCTTTCAACTTGTCTCAGCCTTTTTAACTTTCCACATCTGTTGAGCATCTGTCTATATCTTTTGAAGGAAGAAGGCTTTATTTGTTTGCTTGCTTCTCCATCTACCTCCACCAGCATTGCTGGTTTTAGAATCTGGGAAGCTGCCAGAGCACAGCTAAGTCATTTTTCCATTGGGATACCATGCATGACAGAGGTACTGTTGTCCTATGTGTTCAGCTGTACTGCTAAGGCCACAGTGAGATCCTGGATAATGAAGCAATGGGAGAATATGGAAGGGAAGAGAAAGTATGTCAAGGAAATGAAGGATGTTGGCAAAATGCTTCTCATCGAGTCTTCCTGGTGAGCAAAGTTCTCTGAAGAGCAGGGAGTGGGTTAATAGGATCTGCTGAGTGCCTGGCAAATACAGAAGTGGATGCTCACAGTCATCTATAGGATGGAAAACAGGGCTCCCAATGGAGAAGCTAGAGAAAGTACCACAGGAGCTGAAGGGGTCTGCAACCCTATAAGAGGAACAACAATATGAACTAACCAGAACCCCCAGAGCTTGTGTCTCTAGCTGCATATGTAGCAGAAGATGGCCTAGTCAGCCATCATTGGGAAGAGAGGCCCCTTGGTATTGCAAACTTTATATGCCCCAATACAGGGTAATGCCAGGGCCAAGAAGTGGGAGTGGGTGGGCAGGGGAGCAGGGCAGGGAGGGGGTAGAGGGAACTTTCGGGATAGCATTTGAAATGTAAATTAAGAAAATATCTAATAAAAAATTTTGGAAAAAAAGAGAGAGAAAGAACCTGCTGGCTACAACATCTGTCTGGTCCTCCATGCTTCTCTCTCTTTCTAAGACTTCTTATCACTCACTGATTGGAGCCATCTTTGGGACTCCTATTTTAGGCATCAGGAGCAACCAGGACCCATCTCTGTAAGTAGAGTTCAGCAGAAGGTCTCTTTTCACAGTGTGAGGGAAGAGAAGAGATACCCCTCCCTGAGGCCCACCCCCACCAGTTCCTTCTCTCGGCAGATGACCCTGCTGAGTGCAGCTGGCTTCTCTTGACACATTAGGCTTTATATAAACCAGTGTAGGATCCTTGTGAGTTCATTCAGCCCCACAGTTATTAGGTATTTTTCTTTCTTGGCAGGTTGAGAGTGGGAGAGAAGAGCATGGGGGGCGGGGTGGCTTCTCAAGGCTGTCACTGCACCAGCCTGTTCCTCCCAGGGGAGATCCTACTACAGTATCTACGGGGGACATCAGATGTGACTGCTGCCACCTCAAATTTCACTGGTTAAAAAAAAAAAACTCATCATATGCAGAGATGTGGTTTAAATACTCTCTTCTCTTTTTCTTTTCTTTTACTTTCAGTTTTTTTTAAAAGCTGGGCAACTATCTTTTGTGTTATGAGGCAGAAAAAGAGCAAAACCCCAGAAGAAAGATGATTGGATGCTGTCTAGAGTTCCTGGTGAGGAGCAGGCAGAGTATAATTGGGATCCATCTTTTTCCCCCATACTTTTCTATTGGCATTTATGTTGCAGCAAAGGGACTGTCATGTATAACCTAAGCATGTCCTACCTCTCTGTGTGTCAATCACCATGCTCTCCTGACACCCCATCCCCAGTGGTCTAGTCCAGGGTCTCTTGGTTTTCTCTGATATCCACAAGGCCACCTTCTCCCTGTATCAGTGATACAGCCTATTTCTTGAGAGCTATCACTATATGGGCACAGGATCCTGTGCCTTCTAGCCATCTTTTGCAGGGTTATAATGGAGCTCACAACCATTATGTGGAATGCAGGTTGTATCTCCATGGTGAACAAAAAAAAAATGGAAGGTGAGAATTCTGAGACACCAGCATGCCAAATTTTCCCTCTTCTGATCCTTATCATCACTGGGAAGGCCCTCTTGTAAATGCAATGGATGTTTCAAGAATACTTTAGATCAATGGTCTTCAACCTTCCTAATGCTGTGACCCTTTAATTCAGTTTCCCATGTTGTGGTGACCCCCCAATGATAAAATCATTTTTGCTCCTACATCCTAACTGTAATTTTGTTACTGTTATGAATCTTAATATGAATATCTGACATTCAGGATATCTGATATGCAAACCCTATGAAAGAGTCCTTTTACATACCCGCCAAAAAAGGTCATGACCCACAGGTTGAGAAGTGCTGTTTTAGATAATCCAGCAAGCCACTCCTGTCACCTTCAGACCTAAGGATGCATGAATTAGCTAGTGATCTGGCCTGGGGTATGGATAGTACCAGCTGTGAGTACCAGCATGTTTCATGGCCTCTTTCTAGACAGTTCCTGGGCTTTGGGCTTCCTCACACAGGTGTTTCTCCACCTAATTTGAGGACCCATCTGCCATTGAAGAGTTTAATAACATAATTCTGATGACAGGGAAGTAATTAAACTAATGCCATCTTTGCACATTGAGCAAGAGCAGTGTTTAGCCAGTAAATAACCTAACTTATACAAACCTGCCCAATTCTCACATCAAATCCATGGGTCCCATTCAGCAGGTGTCACAGTTGAGGCAAAGTCTGGGTGCTTTATCAGTGATGTGATGACTCATGGGATGAAAATCAAGGGCTTTCTGAAGTCAGGAAGTATGACTCTAGAGTCCACAGTCTTCATGACTATTGTAAACTACTCTATATGGAGGCGAAATTTTCAGTTTTGAACCAATAGAGACAAAGACACATTACAAAGACAAAACCTGGAAATGCAGCCTACATATAAGGAAGGCTGTTTACAATAGAGACAGAAAGCTGGGCTCTAAATTGTTTCTCTTGCTCTTTGGAAAGATCTTGTGATGGTCTTAAGAAAAATAAAACTAAAGAATAGAAAGTATTGGTTGTTATAATTATTATGGTTATTTCTATTTCAATATATCAAATTTCCAAGGGCTTACTACTTTAAATTAACTGAGACATCTCCATCTCTTGGCTCAACAAATTCTTCCCTCTCATACTTGGCAAAGTGTAGTTGATCACAGATCATATTAATTGATTGGGAGTTCTGCAGGAATAATTGCTTTGAATTAACACCAGTTAATTGGATTTGCAACATAATAATGTTTGGTGACCCACTTTGTACATGAACACAATTAAGGTATTTTCAGGACTACTATTAGGGGAAAATGTCCCACTGTCTTGAAAAGCATGTGGGTTAAAATTTAACTGTGTAATCTATCCAGATATGAGCAAACATGTGTACTGTTTTCTTGGAATCTCTAAAGTTCCTTTGGTGTCCCAAATCTACTTTCCAAGCTAACTCTTCCCTTCAAAGACACTCCTGGATCTGACCGAGGGGCAGTGCTGCTGTGAGTTAAGTCTGGAACAAATCACTTCTCTCTTCTGTCTGAGGACTTTTATATGTCTATCAGAAATTACAGGAAGAGATGTCTACATATGCCTTTGTGGTTTGTCACCACGTTAGATGCAGAACGCATTACTCTTTACCAGGCTAGTTCCCAGGAACGCAAGAATGCAGGTGACAGTAACTGACCACCCAGGATTCTTAAAAAGAAGAGAACTGACAGAATGGAAATATAGATTAAAAAGGGATTTATTAGCCTGTCTTACAGGATGTGGTCTGGATAATCCAACATGTTTGTGTCTGGATGGAAAAGTCAAAAATCCAGCAGTCATTCAAGTCATGCTAGCTAAGGTTGGATCCGTTTAGGAGTCCTATGGAATTCCTGGAGAGCTGCTTGCTGGTTTTCAGACTACAAGGGAATCCTGAAGAGGTTGAATTTAATACTGGTCACAACAGCAGGATAGAACCAGCCAGAGAGAATGTGGGTGAGCAGGCAAAAACCAAGCTTTCTTCTTCCACATTCTTTCATCTGAATTGCCAACAGATGTGGCCCAGGTATAGGGTGGATCTTCCTGCTTTAAGAAATCTGATTAAGGAACGCTCTCCCAAGAGTGCCCAGCTGCTTGGGCTATAGTTGCTTCCACTTGTTGTCAGGTTGACAACCAAGATTCACCATCAAAGCCCTACAATCCGCTACTTTTCCCAGCTCACCTGTGTCCCTGGAGTCATACTCTGTGCCCACCGGACTCTGAGCACAGAGCACTCTGTAGCAGTCTGGGTGAGGGAGGATGGTTACAGAGATAAGGAGGGCAAAACCAGGAGACGGGGCAGGAGGACAGAAAGCTAACCCCATCTTTTCCACTACTCATTCTCTTTGGCAAGAGCCTACTGACCTCTTAGTAATCAATCTTCACTTAGAAGACATGTCATCCCCACTCTCCAATGGGCATTAAGCACAAATCCTACCTACCAGCCCTTTCTAGGCCACCTACCCCCGTACATGCCAAGTTTTCTTTGTGTCTTCAAAGTCTTTCTGCTAATCTTCTTGCTGTTAGTGGCTGCAATCTTATTTCAATAGGGCCTTATTGCCTCCGCCTTGATTCATAGAAATCAATGTAATGTCACCCCAGCAATGTGTCATGAACTTGTCATTTGAATTAACTGCGATGCTGGAGCTAAAGGTTGAGCAATCTTGCTGCCGGAGGCGTTTTCCTCTAACAGCTCCATAAAGTGAGCAGCAAAATTAATAGTTGGTTGTAAAGTGGCCATTTGCAGGTTGCTGGGTGTAGCGAAATGATAACTGATGGAGCCCGGGATCTTCCGCCATGGTGCAGAAAGGACTTCACGAGAGGACAGCATCTTTCTGACATTTGTCATGGCAAGCACGGTCAAAGCACCAAAGAAGCTCACAGCAAGGAGGATCGGTTGTTTGAAGCCTGGTGAACAACTCTCACCTAGGCTGGAATAGGGAATTCCAGACTCAATGACAGGAGAAAATAAGTCTTCATTGTTAACTCTTTGGTAATTTATTATAGCAGCTGGACACACAACTTAGTGTGTGAATGCAGAGAAGCAGCATAATAAACGATGATATGGTGCTGGTACTAAGATGGTGACTATGATGGTGTGGTGGTGAAGATGGTATTGGTGGTGATGGTGGTGGTCACTGTAATGACAATAATGATGGTGATGATGACAAGAGTGATAATGGCAGTGATGACGGTGATGCCATTGGTAATATTGATGATGATGAAGTTAGTTGTGGTGGTGATGATTATAATGATGATAGTGGTAATGGTGATGATTGTGATGCTATTGGTAATATTTATGGTGATGTAATGATGATACTAATAATGACAGTAGTAGATATGGTAGTAATAATCATAATTATAATGGTGATGTTGGTGAAGATTGCAGTACATTGACCTGATGCTGCTTGCATATTAACACTAATTTAGGGACCCCAAGACTGGTTGCCCCAGAGATGAGAGAGTCTGCACATAGATGCTAGCTAAGTGACCCACAGTTAATTGTGATTGATAAATAAAGATGCCAACAGCCAATAGCTGGGCAGAAGAGAGATAGGTAGGGTTTTAGGTTTCACGGGCTTGGAGAGAAGAGAACCAAGAAGAAGAAGCACATGCAGGAGGAGGAAGGGAGCAGCCATGAGAGAAGAGAGTGTGCTTCTGAGGTCTGCCCAATTGGAGCTAAGAGCAGCCCAGGTGAAATATAGTAAGGAATAACTTGGGTTATCAATAGGGAAATGGATTCTAACAACATGGAGGGGAGGCAGCTGTCCAGCAATTGTGCTGCTTAAGGCTTAGTGTTAAATATAAAGGCTGTAAGTATGTCTTTCATCTGGGAACTCAATAACTAAGGAGGGATAGAATCCCTGAGTGAGGTTATTAAATATTTTCTAATACTGAAGACAATGGTCATAATAATAGGGACGCTGAGGCTGATGCCTGTATAATACTCACCAATGTGAGCCAAGTACTGCCCTAATGATTCATCCTATTATTTCTTCATTGTTAGGCAAATAAACCAAGGGGGAAAATTAAAAATCATGCCAAAGGCATTCAGACATTGACCTAAGCAGTCCGGAACCAGTGGCCATGCCCCACAACACAATGTCACTCTATAGAAGGGTACACATTTGTAATGTTGTAAACATATCTAGACAAGGCAAACAGTCATGACAAGATGCTCATGTGGACCGGAGTTTTCCTTTAATATCTTAAGAAATAAACAGATCATGCTTTAAGAGGCAATTATGGAGTTAAAATGACTTATTAGTAAGGAACTCTTAAAAGGAATACCTGGCACACAGTAACCATTCAGTAAAATATTTTATCACCGTTGTTACAATATTACTACTTTTTCAATAATGAATTAGACATAGGGACGCTAAGCAAAGTCATCCTTGGAGGTCAAGGAAGCCTGGTGTATTAGC
Organism: Mus minutoides; assembly: GCA_902729485.2. Lineage (NCBI taxonomy): Eukaryota > Metazoa > Chordata > Mammalia > Rodentia > Muridae > Mus > Mus minutoides. The sequence goes on along the minus strand of LR749495.1, from coordinate 5,968,740 downwards.
ACATGAGAGTGTCCACCAAAGTCTCACCTTTCCTCACTTCTCATATCTGCTGATGTTGGATGTGCCCCAGAAGCCCATCATCATCTGTGGAGAACAACAAGAAGGGTGGTGAGCTAGGATGATGTCCCACAAGAGTCCTATGGCAAGAAGCATGAGTCCCCGCATTCCCAGCCCACAGGGATGAGCATTGAGAGATGCTCCTGGGGGCATATCTGCTGCTCAGTCATGGGAAGCTATGGGTCTTGTGTTCCACAGATACCTCTGTGGAATCCCTTTCTTACTGCTATCTCCATTCATGAGCTAGCATCCACCCCCCATTCATTTCCCCCATTCATTAACTCTCTCCTGCCCTATTGATCATGTTGATCATGATGGAAGCAAGATCCAGGGAATGTTTCATTGGATAAAGGACAGATTGATCACATTGTTCACTGGTTATTGAATAAGTGATATATATATATATATATATATATATATATATATATATATAGAGAGAGAGAGAGAGAGAGAGAGAGAGAGAGAGAGAGAGAGAGAGCTGTATTTCAATATATTTGTTGTATTTCAATTTTAAATGTTGCCATCTCTTCTTTTCAATACTTTGCCTAAAAATAATTGAATTTCTCATCTCATTAGTAGCTCCTAAGATAACACATAAAAGAGGATTCCCAAAAGAAAGCTCTGCATTTGCCAATAAGTAGTAAAAATGCAGTTACCAGGATCACTGCTATTTTATCAGGTGAAATGTAGAAAATTGCTATTTAAAAAAAAAAGTCCTAGACTTCAATTTTCCAAAATATCCCAAGATTACATAATCTCAGGATTCAACCAAAAGGAAAGATAAATAAGAAAAGAAATAGATAAATTGGGTAATAACGGGAAAAGAATGAGATTCCAACCGTCTGTATTGACTTTGTGTTTTATAAGAAACACAAGTAATTTGAAAGCACACTTTTCTCTGTGATAAACTGTCAAGGAGAGCAAGTGCGTAAGCAGACAGCAAGCAAAGCTCTGAGGACTCTATTATATCGCGCAATGATCTCGGAGTCACCAAAATTGCCAGATAATCTACGGGACAATTGTTCCTTGGAAGTTTCTTTTATCGAGCAATGCCATCTTAAGGAGAGCATTTAAGTAAATTAAAAAGGATGCAAGAACATTACAGGCAACAGATAGGCAGCATCCGGGGTTATTATACATCGACAGCATTCTTTTTGTTTTCTTTTTGACGGTCGCTGTTTTAGGTTTTAGCAGTAATACTCATCTATGTGCCGGCAGTTTCTGTGAGTCAGTCTCTGGATCCAGGAGCCTTCCTCCCAATGTCAGCTGTGCTGTGACTGTGGATTGCATCTCTGAACTTTCAGCTATAGTGTACCTGTCTAGAGCTCACCCTCGTGTTTAGGAATCCGGGTTCTCCCAAGGTATTAAACCTGAGACCTCTTTCCCTCACTGACCGTTGCTTAGATGCTTGCCTCTGTTCCTGGCCACATGGCTCCCATAGCACAGGTCACAACAGAACACAAAAGGTCACAACTGTTAGTGGTAGTTCGATGAACAAATGAGAGAGTAGCACCCACAACGGCAGTCTCTCTGTAATTCACCTCGAAGTGAATAGTCTACCAGACCCAGTATATTCGTTAATCAGGAATCGGTGAATCTGGCCTGCATGTTTTCAATTTTTAATGTTTGTGGGTGTGTTGCCTGCATGTGTGTCTGTGCAAGGCCTGTGTGCAGTGTCTGTGGGGGCCAGAAAAGAGTGTCAGACACCCTGGAACTGGAATTACAGCGGGTTGTGAACAGCCATGTGGGTGTAGGGAATGGAACTGCTTCTCTGCAAGAGCTGCTGGTGCTCTTAACTGCTGAGCCATTTCTCCAGCCCCTTACCTCTAAGGTTTTATTCTAACCATTTTAAAAGGCTATTTTCTTGCAGTATGCTTTACACATAATACATAGTATGGCTATCTGGAGGCTGGAACTAATTCATTGACACCTGAAGAAGTCTCCCTTGCTGTCTGACAAGAAATTAATTTGTTTATCAGAGAGAACCTTATGTGTCACTGCTGCATTCTGTAACTAATCATGGCGAGTTTCTACTCCTTATCCAATAAAGTCTTGGCCTCACACCACAGTGGAATGCGAGCCCATTTTCACAGTTCATGACTCTTTAAAATGACTCATTAACCAGTTTCATTTCCATTTCTCTTTGAATGTCTTCCGTGACTGCAGGAAGAAAGCACCATTTTAACTCCAGATTTACATCTACACACCACTCTTGTACTATCTACTTAACAAAGAGAAATCAGGTCTCAGGCGTAGGATTCTAGTGAACAAATAAACACTAATAAGGTTTATGATTATGTAAGGAAGGGCGTTCATAATTAGGGGAGACTGATAAGTGACACTAACCAGTACCCCCCAGAGCTTGTGTCTCTAGTTGCATATTGTCTTAGTCAGGGTTTCTATTCCTGCACAAACATTATGACCAAGAAGTGCATAGTCTAGCAGTAATGGAAAACAAATTCCTTTAAACTATTTTTGAAGGCTTATTTCATATTTGATTATGTATGCTCAAGAGCAGGTTGGATCCCCTGGAACTGGAATGACAGGCAGTTTGAGGTGCCAGATATGGGCAGTGGGAACGGAAGTGATCCCTCTGCAAGATCAACAGATGCTCTTAAGCACTGAGCCACCTTCTGATCCCTAAAAGTTTCCTTTTATGTATATTTCTTGAAGTGGAACTATAGAGCATTTGTATACTATGACTCCTTTCCTTTACTGAATCTATCCTTTGTAACAAAGCTTCAATCATTACATTAGTTATATTTCTCTATTTTTTTTTTAGCCATTGCATACTATTTAATTATGTAAGTGTTTTAGAAATAGAGACATTGTACTCTCCATAGTCATTTGGCTATGTCAGGCAGAGGCATCAGGAACTGTGTATGTGACGGGTATAAGAATACCAACAGAATTTATGAAACAAATTTAACAGATACAATTTGCAAAACACATGAAACTCAAGAAGAAGGAAGACCTAAGTGTGGATACTTCATTCCTTCTTAGAGTGGGGAATAAAATACCTATGGAAGGAGTTACAGAGACAAAGTTCGAAGCTGAGATGGGAAGAAAGACCATCCAGAGACTGCTCCACCCGGGGATCCACCAAACCCAGACACTATTGCATATGCCAGAAAGATTTTGTAAGGCTATGCTAGTGCCTGGCAAATACAGAAGTAGATGCTCACAGTCATCTATTGGATGGAACACAGGGCCCCCAATTAAGGAGATAGAGGAAGTACCCAAGAAGCTAAAGGGTTCTGCAACCCTATAGGAGAAACAATATGAACTAACCAGTACCCCCACCCAGAGCTTGTGTCTCTAGGTGCATATTGTCTTAGTCAGGGTTTCTATTCCTGCACAAACATTATTACACTGTGGGAGAAGAAGCTTCATCAGGGACAGAGTTGACAAATACTTGGCTCTTTGAACTTCTATCATATAAGCCATGTCTCCTATGGTGTTTTCTTAAATCAGTTTTGTATCTTTGCTGGGAGGGTGCTTTCACAGAATGCACAAAGCCCCAGTTTCAGTCATCCCTGAATCACAGATATTGGATGCAGTGAAAAAAGCCTGAGATTTCAGCACTCAGGAGCCACAAGAATTCAAGATAATTCTTGGCCATTTATTAAGTTCAAAACTAGCTTGGGCTACATGAGACCCTGTGTCTCTTCTTCTTCTTCTTCTTCTTCTTCTTCTTCTTCTTCTTCTTCTTCTTCTTCTTCTTCTTCTTCTTCTTCTTCTTCTTCTTCTTCTTCTTCTTCTCCTTCTCCTTCTCCTTCTCCTTCTCCTTCTCCTTCTCCTTCTCCTTCTCCTCCTCCTCATTTCTCCTCCTCCTTCTTTATTTCTTTTTTTTCTTCTTTATTTCATATGAGAAGTTTGGTACAAAAAATTGAAGTCCACGCAAGATTATGAAACACAGAAATTGATAACTAGTGGAGCCTATGAACCCCAGCACTCTATAGATGATGGGATGGGGTACCTGAGTCCAAGGGTCGTACCAATGGAAGAAGTTAGAGTCTTAAGGGAAAGTTCTTCCTCAAACCCAGAGCCCACATGAGAATTATCCAGTAAGAGATAGAGGAATATGGAAAAGTTCACAGAGATTCCAGCATCCAGCATCTGTGCGGTACAGAGAATAAACTGAGAAAGAGTCAGAGCCCCATTCCCCTCCCAAGAAGACAGCAAGTTGGAACTCCTTAGCAGGCTAGCCTGTAGTAGTCAGCATACATGTCAGAGAAGAGCAGCAGTAAGCCTGGGATAGGAAGACCATGCCATTCACCAGGTAAAAGTCAAGATCTGGGACACTTTCAGGTTCCTTTGCCAACTCCAATCTGTGCCTCTGATGCCAGCGATTTGGAGTGAAATGCTCACTCACTGAAGATTTACAGAATCCCACCCCTCACTTCCCTAAACTGCATTAAATGCCTTTTAATCAAAAAACAGGATTCCATTCCATGCAGAACAGATTGGAGTGACAGCTGACTCTGGGAGACTGTCATGGGGCTGAGTCACGACTTGGCTGCAATCCTACCTCACCAGTGAAAGGCAAGGCTGAGGTGAAGTCACACATGAAGACCTCAAAGGAACATCTCTCAGACGCTCATCACCAGCCTACATGACTGCGGGATAGCAGGAATGTTGGCTTCTGTCCTAGGGCTGAGAGAAGCATCAGCTCACACCAAGTGACTGGTCTCCCACTGTGGCCTTGAGAGTTAAGGACTGAGAAATACCAGATGCTGAGCATTTAAAGATATCTTCATACATTTCCAATACTTTTCCTGTAGGGATATGGTGTCTATTCTCTGTCTTTGAAATATATCATGACCTTCAAATACAGCCTAGGTAGCTGACCAGTCAGTCATTTGGTAAATGGTTGCAGAAATGCAGATAGATCAAAAAAATTTTTTCTCTGTCTTATGTGGAACTTGGCCTATAATGTTGGCATGTATATGTGTAAATGGGTGTAAATGTGGCCAATTTCTAAAGGAGACCAAAAAAAGACAGACAGACAGACAGACAGACAGACAGACAGACAAAAGAACACTTAGAAGTACAAAAAAACCACAGAGGGGAGATTACAAGAGGTAAACAGAGGTAGCAGGGAATTGGGTAGATGTGGAGAAGAACCACAAACTGCAAGCTGTTGACAGTTGCAGAGAGAATATCCTATATTGTATGGATACATCAGTTGTCAGTTTAAAAAAAAAAGAAGTCTATGGCCTATAGGAAAGGGTAGGCCTAGAGGAAAGGGACATAAGATAGGGAGATTGATTCTTGAGATAGAGAGAAGAACAGGAGATTGTTCCCCGACACAGAGAAAGAAGACATTCACATGAAACTGGGGACCAAGTAACCAGCCATGTGACATGACTTGGAATAGACTAAATAGCAAATGAAGTTATAAGCTGGCTGGAAAGCAGGCCCATGCTTATGGCATAGGCATTTATTTATATATAAGAAGTATCAAAGTTGTTATTTCTAGGAACAGAGGCCTGGGAGGAAAAACATCACCCAATAGACAATGTCCTAATGGCATCTAACATTAAAAAAAGAAACTTAGAAGAAAATAGTAGACCTGGAAGCTGGAGCATTATCTTAAAGGGTAAGAGTGTTTACTGCATACCTGTGATGATCTGAGTTCAAATCTTCAGACCCCATGTAAAAAGTTAGGCTTGGTCACATACATAACTAAGACTTGGTGTTATAGTGTTGGGGCTGGGGAAGACTGAAGACTGGAAGGTTGCTAGTGATGCTGCCTTCTCATCTAGCGCCAGGATAAGTGAGACACCCATCTCAAGGAAATAAGGCTGGAAGTGACAGAGTAGGACCCTGGCTGTGCGATCCATGTCCCTGAACACACATTGGTAAGTGTGCATTCCAGGGGAACAGAATGGAAGAAGAATGGTGGACTAAAATGGGATCGAGAGGCCTACAGAGAGAAAGCTGGGGTCTTACCATTATTTTTAGCACCACAAGAATTGTCATATTCCCAAGAAAACTAACACACCCGATTTTACCTTTCAATATTCTGGACTAGCTGATACGAACAGCTGGAGAGGTGGTTCATTGGATAATGACACCTGCCACCAAGCCTGACAGCCTGAATCTAATGCCTGAAACCCATAGAGGAGAGAACCAACTCTTTCAAGTTTCTTCTGTCTTCCACATATCCACACATGTTTACACACACACACACACACACACACACACACACACACACACACTTTTAAAGGCCTTATTATCTGAGATACTCAGGATCTAAAGAGTGCCCACAGGCTCAGTAAGAAGTGCCCAGTATATGAAGGATGTGAATGTCACTAACTGGGCTGATGGAAGGGCTCCCTGGGTAAGGCACCCAGGCTCCTGTGGACTGATGGCCTGTTTTTCCTTAATTTATATGTTCCAGTCTTCTCTCTTTGTGACATCTGGGAAGATATTATGTTATTTGAGCCAATTCTCTATGTATAGTTTTCCCCTTATTCCTCTCTGGGGTATAATTCTGATTTAATTTCAACCCATGGTGCTATGTGGTCATGTCCATAGGCCCACGGAGCCCATCACATTTGAATAAATTTGGTTAGACAGATGTGCCATGGCTTCCTCCCAGATGATTCTGCTAAGCGCTGTTGTGGATATGAAGAGTGACATTATCAGTTGTACTTTTAATGTTCAGCAAATTGCTGCAGAATTTGCCCAGAGGCATGTGTATAGATCCAGTGGCTGGCTGGCGAGTGTTCTAATTGTCTCATGCCAGTGATGTTGAAACTTCAGTTTCAAATGAACAGGAGACACATTGGAGAGGTCTCATGATATCTGTTGATTCAATTCCATTCACCAACAGCCACTGAGAAACCCAGCCCAGGAATTTCAGACATCTGGTCGAGCAGCTAGCCACTCAGTCTCTACTTTAGCCTCACTTGAGCCCTTGCCCCTGGAGCGCTTAATTATTTTCATAGGCAAAGTGTCTTGCTGTTGGAATTGAGCATGGTTGACTCATCCCATGGAATTACTGTTCTGATGTGGAAATGTCTCTAATCCATAACCTCTGTCTGTTTCCCATGTTCAATGAGTATGGAGTTAACTCCTACTTCTGTATTGGTAGACCTCCTCCAGCAAAATAAGAAGATAAAAGAGACAGAGGCAGTGCTGAGGCTGAGCAGATAACTCAATCAGTAAGTTCTGGCAAGGCAATCTTGAGGACTGGAGTTTGATCCAGATAATCCATATAGAGGTCAGGCCTGGACTGGAGAGTTAACTCATTTCTTGTAAAGAACCCACAAAACCATTCATAACTCCAGTTCTAATATCTCTGAAGCCCTTTTCTTAACTTCATGGGCAACAGAAATACACATGTTATACAGACATGCAGAATGAACACTCATGCAATAAAATAATAATAAAGTATTGTTTTTAAGTCAGTCATGGGAGTATGTCTTTGTAATCTCCGCACTGCAGAGATAGACATGGGGATGTCACCTGGGACTCACTGTCTGCCTAGCCTAGCCTAGTTGATGAGCTCCAGGTTCAATTTGAGACTCTGTCATGATAAACAAGGTGGAAGGTTGAATTCTAGCATCAGATAACTGTGAATTCATTTTAATTCACAAATAGCCACTGAGAAACCCAGCCCAGGAATTTAGACATCTGGTCAACCAACTAGCCAATCTCTAGTTTAGCCTTACTTAAGTCTCCACCCCTGGAGGGTTTGATTATTTTCATAGACACAGTATCTTGCTATTGGAGTTGAACACAGTTGACTCATCCCTTGGAGTTACTGCTCTAATGTATAAATGTCTCTGATCCATAATCTCTGTTTCCCATGTTAAATTCAAAGCACACGTGCACGCACGCACACACACACACACACACACACACACACACACACACACACACACACACACACACGGCTCTTCCAAGTATAGTAGGTTTCCATACAGTCCTATAGGCAGCCACAGAATGGCAGGAGTGTCCCAGCCTCAGTCATTTTCACCTGAGACATGATTTATCTCTAAGCTGTTTTTCCTCTAATGCTTTGTACTGTAAATGCATAGGAGTAAACCCCTCTAAGAACCTGAAATTCACTGGGTGCCATGGCTGTTTACAATGCTGAATAGCACAAGACTTGCCAGTGCTCAAAGTCTCAGGTCAATCTGAACATAAATACAGGTATTTGGCACAGCAGGCACTTAAGAAAACAGTAAAACTGTCTAAATAAACACAGAAAACCTGCCTGGGCATCGTTTTCCCATTCTTTCTTGCTTAGCCTCTTTTTTCTCCCTTAGCATAAAGTGGAGATGGGCACTGTCACAGAAAGGTCAAGGGGTAACAACTCTGGCCTCAGTCTTTCTGTCTAGAATGTGAAAGACACAGCCACTTGTCCAGGCAAATAATGATCATCATTACATGGCAGTTGCTCTCTGTAGCGCATATTGGTTGTTAATATGAAAAGCTGACTCTTGAAACACTAGGGAGAACTCAATGTGATAGCCAATCTCCAAACTCCCCCAACCTTTCTCTCATAAACACCAAGCAGGTGTTAACTGTCCTGAGTCTCTTGAGAAGTTGGTGGCATTCTGGAGTTGGAGAAGGGACACACCACTGAAATCAGATTTTAGGAACAGGAGAAAATGGCAGACAAAGGAGCTGCCAGGAAATTCAGGGATAAGAAGGTGCTGGCTGTGTTCATTTGCTCATTCTTTTTCTTTCTTTGCCTGGGCTCCATATCACAGGGATTGAGTGTTCAATAAAAGAGGATTCTTCTCAGTGAGTCATTAAGATGTCAGCTTCTTCTTTAACTTCCACATACCATTAACATTTTCAAAGAGGAGCTGGGGAGGTGGCTCTGTGAGTGATGCATATGCTTAGAGTACAAACTTGAGGACCTGAGTGCGGGTCTCCAACACCCTTTAATAAAAAGCCTGGAGTGATGATGTGCCTGTGGCTAGATCCGTGGTGGCCATCATGTGGCCATAAGGTGCTTCTGTTGGAGGACCTGATGGATGGAGACAGCTTGGGTCTTTGCTGATATTAATGATATGCATTTGGAAAAGCAGAGACAGGAAAATCCCTCGAGCTTGCTAGGCAGCCAATCTAGATGGAGTAGCAAAGCTCTAGGTTTAGTGAAAAACCCTACCTCACAAAACAAGGGCAACTGAAGAAGACATCCAACACTGACTTCTGATTTCTATGCAGGCACTCACACATGCACATGCGCGTGCACACATGAATGGCTGCTATAATTTCCAAATATCCTTAAAGATGCTCTTTCACCACAGAATACTGGATGCTTATTTACCAAGATGTTGCAGGCATACTCCATACTGGATCATAAATATCAGCAAAGACCCAAGCTGTCTCCACCCATCAGGTCCTCCAATAGAAACACCTTATGCAACAAGATGGCCACCACGGATGTAGCCATCAGCTCCTCATAGGATATGAGAAAATTGAACAGAGACATATCTTCTTGTCTTGCACTTGGTTTTAACCATGGAAGAGAAGTCTAAAAATTTCCAGAGAATTTCATGACTTCTCATAGTGACTAAAACTAAGATCCACATTCCATCCCTAGATTAACCATTGGCCCAAGGGAAACCATACAAGTGCTCTTGACCAATCATGACATACTCTATGGGGTTGATGCTGCCTGTTCCTGTATGTACCCAATGATGTTATAAACCAAATAAGAGAAACAGGATTTTTGGAGTCACATGGAAAACTGAACAGTTTTCACAGATATCTCATCCCATATAGCTGGGGTCCTGGAACTCTAGGATCAACAAGGGAATGAGAAAACCACAGGCACACATATTAGAAAGCTGATGTCAAGCCTGAGTATGCACTCTGATAGAGGGCACTGACTGTAGCCAGTAGCCTGGCACATCAGTATGTTTATTGTGTGTAGTAAAAAGGGAGGGGCTAGCTATTCTCTATAGGAGGTCTTTGTAAACAGGGGTCTCAGGCTATAAACTTCCCAGAGGAAGAAGCTATAGCTGTTAGTCTTTTGCTACACTGGTCATTTGCTTGCACTTGGAATCCTGATAAAATAGTTGCCATCCCTTTTGAGCCTGGCATACATGGAGAAAGCACTTTGCCAGATTCCCATAGGTCTGAGGACTTAGAGTCTTCAAATGGCTGTGCCCTCATCAACAATGCAGATTGACTCAGGACATGCATCTGACTGTCAAGGAAGGCACTACTTTCCAACTCATGTCGATTTTTTTTATGTGTCCCTGTGAGTGTATGCCACATGTGTGCATGTACCCTCAGAGACCAGAAGAAGTCATCAGATCCTCTGTAATTAGAGTTACAGTTGATTGTGATCTGCTCAGGGTGGGTGCAGGGAGCAAACCTTAGCTCTCTCTGCAAGAGCAGTAAGTGCTCTTAACTACTGAGCCATCTCTCCCAGCTGACTTGTTGAGATTTCCTAGCTCCCTTTGTTGTTTCTGCATCTATGAAACCCACCAGGCACTGACTAGCCTTCTTTCTTTCTGAGGGGAGGCAGAACTCAAACCCAAAGCCTAAAGAAGACAGTAGCATGTAAGCTACCTAGGCTGTTCATAGCTGACTGCATGCTCTCTCAACCCTCTATAGGGTCTGCTTCTAAAGGACACAAAATAATACATTGAAAAGATGCCTGGCTGTCCCACAGGATGCAGGGACCATCTCAGAAGGTGGGGAGGGGAAAGAGTCTACGACCTCGAGGTAGTAGATGACTATACCTTCTGAACAAACAGTGTGACTGCACATATGAACACACATTGGCTGTGACAGCAAGGACAAGATCTGCACAGAGTCAAGCCAGACAAAATTCCAGTATAGATGGGGGGAGACGAGCATGAAGTCTCAATCCTAGGTGAGGCGATAGTGGTGTTTGATGGCTTCTTGAGAAGAAAGAGTCAGTCTTCTTTAATGATGTGACACCTAATAGGTCAAGTAGTCTCCAAGGTAGTCTTCACACCCAAGAGTTGTTAAGCAACACAAACTGGATTCCATGGACTGGAATGAGAAGGAGGAAGTGGGGAGGAGAAGGAGGGGAAAGTGGAGGATGAAGAGGAGGATGAAGGGGAGGTAGGGGAAACTTGAAGCTGTGTGGGGAGGGAAGTGGAGGCAGATCTGGAAGGAAATAATAGAGTGGAGACAAATATGATCAAAATACTTAAATTCTCAAAGAATACAATGTTTTTTAAAAGATCACCTGCACTCCCATGCTTACTGCAAGGCTATTCCCAATAGCAAAGGAGTAGAATCAATCCACTTACCAACAGATGAATGGAAAGAGAACACAGTACAATACACAAAGGGATACTAGTCAGCGGTAAAAGCAGAAGTGGTGAAATCCTGTCATTTGTAATGTTAATGGACAACGAGTGTCATTTGAAATAAGCCAGGTGCAGACCAATAACCACTAAGTGCTTTAATTCAGTTGTGTGGGGAATTTGCACAATTGAGTCTTTGAAGTGGAGTGGAATGGTTGTTATCAGAGGTTAAGGAGCCTGTGGGGGTTGGGTGGAGACAGAGGGGCACTGGTACAATGGTGGTAGGGATGAATGTGAGTGTCCTGTTATACATAGGGTGGCCACAGTTCTCAGGCACACAGCACAAGCATGAGAATACAATCACACCAGTAGAAATATGTAGAAGGCCACAAGCAAATGATAAATGTTTTAGAGGAATCTGAGTTCATAAAATGTGTCATTAGGAGGCTAGAGGTGACTCAGTGGCTAAGAGTACCTGATGTTCTTGCAGAGGGCAAGAGTTCGATTCCAGCATAACTGCCTGTCAATACATACAGCTCCAGGGAATCTGGCCTTTGTATTCATGTATACACACATTCACATACATGCATATATACATACATACATACATTCATACATACATACATACATACACACACACACAATACACAATACACAAATAAAACTAAAATAAATTTAAAATGTATCATAAAATGTATACCAAAATACTACACTTTGACCCTTAGGTACACACAATGATTGTTAGCCAAGTAGAAAATACATTTCTAAATTTTAAAGTAAGTATTAAGTGGTAGTATAGAATATGGTTTTAATTCCAGGCTCAGGCAGGAGAATTGATGTGATTTGAGACCAACCCAGGCTGCAGTATGAACTCTGCTCATACTTTCTACATTTCCAATTGGCTCTCTAAATGAGGCCTGGCCAGAATTCATAAATGTTTAAATACGGTCCCTAAACTCTTAATGTCCTTTATTGAGGTCCAGCCTGAGTGTGAGCAAGGTCCTAAAAAAGGCGGGAATAGAAATAGTGCTAATTCAATAGTAACTCTGAATCAGTAGTGAATCCAAGTACTCTCCAAAGCCCAAAATAAGAGCCAGGCAAGTCTTTAATCCATGGACTCAGAAAGTAGGCACAGGAAGGCAGATCTCTGTGAGTTCAAAGCCAGTCTGGTTTACATTGTGAGTTCCAGAACAGCCAGAGCTATATAGTTAATTACAAGACATCCAGTGATACATGATGAAATCTCATCTCAAAGAAAGAGAGATAGAGAGAGACCCATAGAGACAGACAGACAGACAGACAGACAGACAGACAGACAGACAGACAGACACACCAAGAAAGCAATGAAAGCAAAAGAAACGAACAAGAAGACTCAAGCACCGGGACTTTCTGGTACTTGCTATGACACCTGCACAATCTTACAATAAATGAAATTGGGTTTCCATTTATAGTATAGAAGCCATTTCCTCTAAAAATAAATACTTATGTTAAATGGGTTTGTTGGAAGCTAATTTTAATTAAATAAAGGTTTTATTTTAACTACAAATAGTAAATATTGAGTTACCTCAAATATATCCAAAGGTACAATGGCATGGCAAAGTGCTACAAATAAGCACATGTCTCTTTAGGATGGTAAGGGAGGAAGTGTGGGGTTTTAAGAAGCTCTAGAACCCACAGAAGAGACCTGGAGGCTGCATGTAGGGTAACTGCTCCAAGAAGAGGGACTGAGGCCTTAGTTACTTACTTTCTCCCCCCTCCATCTCCCGCCCATGTGAAGACTGCCAAGTCTCCAGCTGGGGTGGACTTTCTCATTAACAGACATTTATTATTTGCTCATTTTCAAATGTCACTCTGGCCTTTCTCCCTGGCATTCTTGCTGCTGGCTGTTGCCACAATTACACTTGTTTCAGAAAATAAGCTGAGCTACTTAAGGCATGACAGGAATACACTGATTTCTTGCCTTGATATTTGTTGCTATCGTAGGGAAACACTTGACTGGAGACATGGTTCAGCGGTTAGGAGTTTGATTCCCAGCACCCACATCGTGGTTTATACCCATCTGTAACTACTGTTCCAGAAGGTCTGAAACCCTCTTCTGGCCTCTGTAGGCAACCAGGCACAGAGGTGGTACACAGAGGAAAAACACCCCTAAACATAAAATAAATTGAAAACTAACAATTTTTTTTAAAGAAAAGATAAAAATAGGGACAATCCTCAAGCACTTGGTGTGGGTGTACATATTTGTGTGTGCATGAATGTACATTCATATGTATGTATGTGCACATATTTTATCTGTTTACATGTATGTTTGTGCACATTTGTCTATGTGCATGTGTTCATGTGAATATGAATATATACATGTATGTGCACATGTATGTCTTCATGTGTGCAGGCTTGTATGAATGTTTTTGAGCATAAGAATATATGGATATGTGCATGTGTACGTATGTGACCATGAACCTGTGTTTGCAGCAATGTGTGTCTGTAAGTCTGTGAGTGTAATTTTCATGATTAAAACTCTATTTTGCCATTTCCCACTGATTATGGCACTATCTGTTAAAATTATCTGGTTGTACTTAAAGAGAGCATGCATATCCTGGAGTTATTTTTATTAGTTTTTTTTCAAAGATTTATTTATTTATTATATGTAAGTACACTGTAGCTGTCTTCAGACACTCCAGAAGAGGGCATCAGATTTCATTACGAATGGTTGTGAGCCACCATGTGGTTGCTGGGATTTGAACTTGGGACCTTTGGAAGAGCAGTCGGCGCTCTTAACCACTGAGCCATCTCGCCAGCCCCTGAAGTTATTTTTAAGTCTTCATTCTATTCACTGTTATGTTGTGATATATGTTTATTTGCATGCATATTTCTGCCCATGTGCATACATGTTTATATATACACATATGAATATTTATGGATATGTATCTGCGTATGCATGTGTTTATCTGCAATTGTATATGTATGATCACGTGTGTATAATACATATACACATACATGCATAATTCTTCCTGTGTGTGCATGCATGTTTGTGGTCACTTATGTATGTGTGTGAGCATGTGTGCATGTGCATTATGAGAGCAGGTGTGTCTGCATGTGTATTTGTGTGCATTTGTACATATGTGTGCAAGAGTATGTGCGCATGTGTGCATGTGTAAGTATGCCTCTGTGTTCATGAATGTCAGTGTGTGAGCATAATTTTCTTAATTAAATGTCCTGTTTACCATTTTCAGGGTGATGGAAGCAATATCTGTTAAATCCTTCTGGCTCTTCTAAAGAGCTCACATGTCCTAGTGAGACTTTTTTATGTCCAATCTATTCTATAGGTCATGTTATAACATTGTTAAAATGTGAAGATGCCCCAGGGGATGCTATGCAGTGGGTCAGAGGTGACCCCAACAGGCTTTAGAACACAGACTGAAGAATCCAATTTCCTTTTCATCCCCTTTTTGGTTCTTTCTGTTGTAACAAGGAAAACAATTTCACTTTGAGGGCAAGAAAGCTTTACAGCCCTAACATTTGCTAATATCCATTTTGGACCCAGAGGGACTTGGTCTCATGCCCAAACCTGTAGATGAGAATCCAATTCAAACAGGAACACCCCTATTGTTCACTGTGTCCTGTTTTGTGTCACTCTTGTTAGGCAAATCCAACCACCTATATGTTAGAAAGGTTTCTATTTCCTCACTGAAAGAGCAACCTGCAGGGAGGAGCAGAGGTTTCTAGCCAGGGATCTCTGCACCCCTCTGTTGATGTCTGCCTGTCCCCAAGGGCTAAAAATAGGCACTTGCAAACTTCCACCCTCAGGTGTCCCACTCCCAAAATTAAACGAGGTGGGCTGAAGCACTTACCTTTCCACCCATGGATCTCTCAGCCCTCAGCAAAGACACATCTTTTTGAAGTACGTGTCCAGTAACGCAAAGAGACCCACAACTGGCCAACATGAAGAGAAGAAGAATTGACATATTTGTCCATCACATCCCTTCTTACCAAGGCTCAGGGATCAAATCAGAAGAGGGCACAGAACGGTTGTAAACGCCAGAGGTAGTGGATAACTATAGCAAATGCAACGCTGGACATAACAGAGTCTTCACGCACATGAACTCACAAGAGCTGGAAGTACTAGACACTGTCCCTCCCCCTGCCACCCAAGATCAATGCGCCAGGAATCCCAGCACAGAAAGGGAAGGGCTCATAAAGTCCCGACTTAACCCCAGCTGAGAAGCTACTGACAACTGATGGCTGCAGGCTGAGGGAGGGTCACTTTTCTTCAGGGACATGGCCCCTGAGAGGCTCCCCATGCTGCGGTAGATCATCTCACACCTATGAACTTACAGGCAGCACTAAGTGGACTCAATGGGGTTTAAAGGGGCATACATAAAGCTGAGAGGGAAGCATGGTAGGGAGAGTGGGGAGGAACTGGAAGGGAAGGAATGAAGGATAGATTTGATCAATGCTTATGATATGCATGTATGACATTCTTAAACAAAAGTAAAAATAAATAAATTAAATTAAAGGGATGCTGGTTGGGGTAGCTCTGCCGAAGCCCCCAATACTAAGGCACTGCTGAAGAGCAGGAGACAGCACTGGGCAGACCTCAGGTGAGCATCTAATGATTCTGCCTCCTTCTGTAGAACTTGTTAGCAGTTACATTTTCACTACCAAAGACCTCACCGTCACTGTGCAGTTTTGCTAACTTCCTTACTGTGTCTACGGGGCCAAAGTCTTCCTTAGATCACCATAGCAACCCTACTCCATGATGGTCATGGTCATGGTCATGATAAGCCCTGAGGGAATAGCTACCCCATACTCTCAGAAAGCCATGTGCATGTATCTCATGTAGTATGTATAAGTAGGAGCTAGAGAGGCATCTTTCAAAAGACTTGAATTTGATTATCCACACTCATATTGAATGACTCACAACTGTCTGTAATACCAGCGTCAGGAGATCCAAGCCCTTTTCTGTGTCCATACTGATCAACTCCCAGAACATAATCATAAATAGAATTAAAATTAAACCTCAAAAATAAAACATAGCTACTATATTAAACAATTTCTCCATGGCAAACTGAGAAGATGCACTTTTTGAAGATTAAGCAGTCCGAATTAGAGACTTCTACAGTGCTTACAGCAGTGAACAGTATCAAACTAGATGGAAAATCACCAATGTGCCCCCACAGAGTTTCAGATGTGTGTGATTTCTCCACTAGTGCGAGGGGACACCCCCATTCCTTGCTGAGACAGGCAGCAAGGGAACAGAATTCCATCTAGCATGACAGATGGCTTGAGAACAAAGGGGAAGGGGCGCTTAGTTTTCAAATGAAGTTATGACGAATTCAGAACTCACTCTCAAACTCTCCAAGATGCCCATGGTAATGTGATCGCACCTCCTTTCCTTCATCGGGGCATCATGCTGAATGACTGCATCCAACAGTTTGTTGAGATGAAAGGTCATGAGGGCTGATCTCTGGGCTGACTCTGTGCCTCCGGGGCCTGCTGCAGCACTGCAGTAACCTTCTGTCTTCTCCTCCCTCCTTTCTGTATGAGGCTCATGGTTTTACATTAGCTTTGATAGCTGCATGTCAGTGTCAGGTAAAATCACAGCTCTCACTTCTAATGGATTAAGAGACCTTTTATTCAAGAGCCATATGGAAATGACCATGGCCTGGGAACAGAGACTCAGGTTGTCTTTAAAACATGCTTCAGTGTGGTTCTGTCCTATAATAATGGTAACAAAAGAAAGTCACAAACCAAGGCGCTTTAAAACCATATGATAGGGGGCTGGTGAGATGGCTCAGCCGGTTAGAGCACCCAACTGCTCTTCCGAAGGTGATGAGTTCAAATCCCAGCAACCACATGGTGGCTTACAACCACCCGTAACAAGATCTGACGCCCTCCTCTGGTGCGTCTGAAGTCAGCTACAGCATACTTATGAAGAATAATAAGAAATGAATCCTTGGACTGGAGAGACCAACCGGAGCAAGTGAGGCTGTCCGGCGAGCGAGCCGAACGGGGACGGCCAAAGCAAGCAGGGATGGCCGGAGCGAGCGGGGCCAACCGGAGCAAGCGAGCAGAGCCGGCGGGAGCGAGCGGGGTTGACCGGAACAAGGAAGGAATAAACAAATAAATTAATTAATTAATTAAAAAATTTAAAAAAAAAAAACATATGATAAACATCAGGTAGGGTGGTTACCACAACCTGAGGGAAATCTCTGCTATTGGCACCAATGTATCTGATGGATGTTCTTAGCCTTTGGATTGGCGAAAGCTGTGGAGTCTGTTTGCCATTTGCAGAAGGGTTTACTTTAAAGTCACAACAATGTTTGCTCATACCCAGAAATAATCAATAATTAGCTACTTAGGGGGCCAAGATAATTTCACTCCAAATCTGGAGTTCTAAGCAGTCAGTCTTGTAGAATATTCTCTGAACTTCATTTTAGAGAAGACCAGACTCAACTCAAGATGTTGTCTTTGAGGCTGTAATTAACTTGCATACTGAAAATGGAACCCAGCTCCTCTTCCATCCAGTGTTTCCTAGGCAACCAAGAGAGTCATATCATGCCAAATATTATGCAGCCTTAACACCAGGACAGGAGAGCCTTCCTTCCAAATATGAAAGGCAGTGAGGGATTGTCACTTGATGAACAGTAGGAAGAGCTACCAATGGAAGAATTCAGTCCTGACCACAGATCCCCTAAATCATCTCATGGGAGGTTTGTGTGTTGTACCTTCCTGGTTGTCCCTGAGTCAATGTTAAGTGTAATCTGGCTTTCACTAAGAGCTTCAAGAATATCCAAGGCTATGAGAATGTGAGGTGGTCCTAAGCATTCTATAAGACAAAACCTGGACCTCTGAACCCCAAAAGACCCTGATCTTCCCACTTCTAAACCAGGGACATTGAAGAATAGGACAGGCAAGAGGGGAAAACAATGTAACAAAACACAACTTTTCATTTTGCTTCTTCAGCTCCATGTTGGTTTTCTTCTGGAAATCTAACCCTGCTGTCTCATGGCTATATAATAGTCAATATTTGGGTCAGCTTACATCCAACTGTGGTTTTCACTCATAATTAAGTTTCAGGAGAAGATGAACTCTCAACCTCAAACTCATTAGAAAGTGACATATCCGGGAAACATGGAACTTCAAATGATGAACAACGTCCTCCATCAGATTGGCCTGTGATGTGTGTATAGGCCATTTTCTTGATTAACAATTGGTAGGGGAGGGCCCAGGTCCCTTTATTAGCCCTAGGTGGGCTTGAGTTGTGAGGGAAAGCAGGCTGAACAAGTCACAGGGAGCAAATCAATAAGTAGAGTTCCTCTATGATCCATACTTCAGTTCCTGCCTCCAGATTCCTGCCTTGATTTTTTTGCCTCATTTCTCTCAATATGGGATGTAACATGGAATTATAAGCCAAAGAAACCTGTTTCTCTTCAAGTTCTGTTTTCATGGTGGTTTAACACAACAGAAGAGGGAAAAAAACTAGGAAATGTAGAAAGCCCGTTACTGCTTATATTTTCTAAATATTACAAAATAATATCCTGCACAAGACACAAATGACAAAGAATCCCACCCTTCCAGAGAGTTCTGCCACTGACAGAGCTCAGGGGCTTCTGTGTGGAAGTCCCGATCCTCCACCTCAGTCACTTCCTGCTCATTACTTCTAGGGACCCAAATTTCTGCAGGGCCCTGAGTCAAGAAGTCTAGAAAAGCCATCAAAGGACCAAATGCTCACAGAATCCAGGCCAGATACAGGTACAGATGAATAAAGAGCTGGGTCAGGCATAAATTGTAAAGTAACATCAACAGTACCATGATACAGATCAATAATGTTGGGATAGCATATTTAAAAGCAAAAATGTATACAAAACTATCTAAGGAGAACAAAACTACTACTATTTTAGATAAGGACAGGGCAAGGCTCCACACTTGGCTGGTGTTCCTCTCCTTTACCTTAAGCTCCACTCCACTTCCCCCGATGCAGTCTCAGTGGCACAGTGCTAAGGGTAGCTTGCAGAATGGGGAAACCCAGACACAAGGATGTCCTCCTCTAACTAGCTCTGTGAGCTCATCACTAGAGCAAACAATAGCTTTACTCAGCTAATCGCCCCGCATATTATTGTGCTGTTGAGTTTAGAATTAGCACTGGCTGTTGATCCAATTATCTAGCTCTGCAATCAGGCTCACACACTGAGCATTGGAGAGCTGCTCTGAACATGCCTTGATTGACATTCTATTTGTCACAGCAGAGAAAGCCACTCAAAGTAGGGCATTTGTGCAGAAATATTTGGTGAACCAGAACTTCAGGAATCAAAGGAAGTCTGACTGTCAATGAACCCTATATAGTTATGTAGGTCAGTGTGGACAACATAGTTATTAAGTACTCAACAAAATCAGTGTGTTGACTCCTGACCAAAGGATAAAAGCTAACTCATCAACGGAATATGGGAAAATAGTTAGAATACTAATTCCAGCATCTTTTGTATCTTGTAATTGTAAACGTGACATGTCATTAGAAGTCTATTACTGTGTGTGAAGAGACCCATCTGTAGTATATGTAGCTATCTGTCTTCTAATTCAGAGTACCAAGATATGGGTAAATGGATGCAGATGTCTGTTTGATGCTGGGAGCATAACATAATGGGAACCAAGAAGGAAACAGAAAGAAGGTGAAGCTTCACAACATCAAGTTCGTTCTTCATCTGTATTCAGTAGATCTTGTTCTATGGGGTGGAAGGCTCTGTAGGATTTGAGATAAATACAGTAAGACTGCACCCTGACCAAAGGATAAAAGCTAACTCATCAATGGGATATGGGAAAATAGTTAAAATACTAATTCCAGCATCTTTTGTATCTTGTAATTGTATATATAAAGTTTGCGCTTGTGAGCCCAGCTTCACGAAGAGGCAGAGAGAAGAAAGACATATGTCTAGCCGGGCAGTGGGGTGCACGCCTTTAATCTCAGCACTTGGGAGGCAGAGGCAGGCAGATTTCTGAGTTCGAGATCAGCCTGGTCTACAGGGTGAGTTCCAGGAGAGCCAGGGCTATGCAGAGAAACCCTGTCTCGGAAAAAAAAAAAAAAGGAAGGAAAGAAGGAAGGAAGGAAGGAAGGAAGGAAGGAAGGAAGGAAGGAAGGAAGGAAGGAAGGAAGGAAGGAAGGAAAGCAAACAAGCAAGACAGACAGACAGACAGATAGACGGACAGACAGTGGGAGAATTTGTCTCAGAAACTGAGGTGGGGTGACAGGACTGGAAGAATGGTTCAATGGTTAAAAGCACTGGCTAGTTTTTCAGAGGACCTGGGTTCAATTCCCAGCACCCACATAGCACTTATAATCATCTGTAATTCCAGTTCCAGAGGGATTTGATGCCATGTTCTGGTTTCTGCAGACACTGGTACATACATGCAGGTAAATACATGTGCACATAAAATAAAAATAAATTTAATTATAAGACAAAATAAATAAGATATGAGTGTACCAATGCACACACGTATATAAATGTACATGTAATTACAACAAAATAGAACCAATACATAGGTCATTCAACAACTGAATTAACAGTTACATTATGCACAAGGGACCATTAATACTTATAACTCTGTAGGGACTAAATGTTGAGGTCCACATGAGGCATGAGTCTAAGCTTCATTATTACACAGCGTGGAGCAGGTCAGGTAAAGACACTGTTCTATTCACAGTAATAAGTTAAAGCATCCAATGAGGCATGCATTGAAAAAGGAGTGGATACAAATATACATATACACATATATACACATACACATACATATATGTAATGGAATTGTGTTCAGCCATAAGGAAGAATGAAGTTGTATCATTTGCAGGGTATTACTTGTGACTAGAGATCATCATGTTACAAATTAAAACAGACTCCAAAAGACAATATCAATTTATGAGTCCTCAATTTTATGTACTGATACAGCCATGTGTGAGTATATGATATGAATGTAGAAATAAAGCTGCTTAGGAGAACAAAGGAGACATAAGAAAGAGAAGGAAGGGTGCTGGGGGTGTGGCCATGGTACAGCATAGACTTGTATGAAGATGTCAGTATAAAACCTAGTACCACGTACAATTATTACATTCCATGGGGATGATGAAGTGTCAACGAACCAATTACAATAAATATTTTACAGGGAATGTCTTATCCTCTTCCATCACCCTGCTGAATACCAGTCAGTTTGAAAAGAATAGAGATGGAACAAAGACACACAAAGAAACACACACACCACACACACAAAATACACACCACACACACAAACCACACACACATACACACACACCACAAATAAAGAGCAGACAAATGTCTCTTCCTGAAATGTTAATTTCCCCCTTTTCTCTCCATTCCTTCAACAAAAAGAAAAAGGAGGGCATGTCTAAAAATGATTTTTATAAAAACTGATTGTGTGTGTGTGTGTGTGTGTGTGTGTGTGTGTGAATTTGAGTAAAAGAGGAAATGTTTATTTCAGATGAAACACTGAATAACCGTGGCAGGAGGGAAGCTTAAACAGAGCTCACTTCCAAACCCTGGTGACATATGCCTGCTCTGCAATTTTCCCCTGAAAGTCATTGAGCAAGTGTGTAAGGAGGATTTACAACCATGTTATCTTATCTTTGTCTTTATGGGCAATAATCTTGTTGATTGTGAGGTTTGATGATGGTGATGATGGTAATGATGATGATATGATGGTGGTGATGGTGGTGATGGTGATGGTGGTGATGGTGGTGATGGTGATGGTGGTGATGGTGGTGGTGATGATGATGGTGGTAGTAATGGTGCCAACGATGTTAATGATGGTGACGATTATGGTGATAGTGGTGGTGGTGGTTATAGTAAAGGTAATGATGGCCATTTTTCTTATGATCAGTAATTTAGTTTTCATAATGCAGCATTTTTTTGTACTCTCCATGTGCTTGGTTTTCTACTTTACATGCATTCCCACAATTCCTCTGGTCTCTCTGCTCCAGAATCTCAGCCTATGATCAACATGGCTGACATTACCAGATATTTAAGAAACCCTCTACTATCACATTTTGGGTTCTTGTGTTTCTAAATACAGTTACCTTAGCAACAGGATCAGTTGCTCCAGGAGAGCTTTTACCAGATAAATCCAGCTACTCACACCTTTGGATACTGTCTTTATACTACATGCCAAGTTTCCATCCATACTCTATGGGACCCTATTAAGAAAAGGAGCAATCTTGAATTGCAAGATTCCCATGCAGAACTTCAGTGAGCTTTTCCTTAAGTTGGACTCTTCCCTTTGTACATTAGAATTCTGTTCTGTGCTGTTCATTTAAACCTTTTCTTTCTCTTTCCTTCTCTGGTCAGCAATTTTACAGTTTCCTTAACAAATGCGTACTCATTCTCTTGCTAATTTATACTGTTCTTCTTTCTTCTTGGGAATGTAAGTGGGATATTTAGCTTCAAACACTGAGAACCAGAGAGCTTTTGTTTTAACTTTTAACAACTGTCTCCGACTTTGAATTTGAGAGGTTAAGAGTTGCCAGGATGAACGTCAAAGGAGAAAAGTGACATCAGGAGAAAATTTATCTTCTCCTGCACCTGGGCACAAAACAAATAGGCCAGCTTTCTAGAGGAGGGAGGTCTAAGACCTTTGCAGGCAGAACCAGGTGTTGGGAAACACAAGAAGTGTTCAGATGGGGAGGGGGTAGCATCAGACAGTAGTATGGACATATGTGCTTCTCTCCTTGCTATTTTAGGCTTTTTTCCTCAAGGACTAAAATGGTTCTTTTTAGGTTCTCATTCTTGAAGTTTCTGACTCCTTCAAAGAGTTTAGACTCTAGTGGAAGTGACTCCCAACCCCCGGATGCCTTTGTAACCATGGTGACCTCATCCCTTCTATCTTCAATACATCACCAGGCCATCTTTCTGTGCATATAACATCACATTGGCTTCACATTATAAGAAATAATCACAGCACCATTTACCAGCATCTCTCAAATAAATACACAGAGAGAGGACTTGTATCCTCCCATATCCCCGGATGGTTCAGGACAAACCAGAAAGATAGGGCAGGGATGATCCTGAAGTTCCTATAGATCTACTTATGGCTGTGAGTCCACTGCTGGGTCACAGATGACTATAGAACTTTCTGGGACATTCTACTTATAAACTCAAATGAGAGCCAGCAGGAATCCTTAATAGGGTAGGACAGAGGAGAACGCCCTCTGTGTGAGCTTGTTGTCAAGTCTTCCTCTAAAAAAAGGGAGGGGGTGTGAGTGTGTGTGTGTGTGTGTGTGTGTGTGTGTGTGTGTGTGAGTCAGAATTGTGTGACAGGCTGACAAAAATTTAAAAAGCAAGAGCCCAGTATGATGGTATATGCCTTTAATCCTTTTGTTTTGTTTTTGTTTTTGAGACAGGGTTTCTCTGTATAGCCCTGGCTGTCCTGGAACTCACTCTGTAGACCAGGCTGGCCTCGAACTTGGAAATCTGCCTGCCTCTGTTCCCAAGTGCTGGGATTAAAGGTGTGCATCACAACTGCCTGACGCCTTTTTTAATCCTTTAAATCACTCAGATATCAGCTCTCTGTTAAGTAGAGGCCAGTTTGGTCTATAAAATAAGATCTTATTTAAATCAAAAAAAAAAAGGAAGGAAGGAAGGAAGGAAGGAAGGAAGGGAGGGAGGGAGGGAGGGAGGGAGGGAGGGTAAAAGAAAGTTTTGAATGACTGGAGAGGTAGCTAATTGGTTAAAAATGCATATTGCTCTCACAAAGACCTAAGTTCAGTTCCCAGCACCCATATGACAGATCAGAACTGCCTATAACTTTACCTCCAGGGGATCTGATACCATCTTCTGATCTCTAGGTTCCTTCAGGCTTGTGGGGGATTGCCATAATTATCTTTATTGGTATGGGAAGACACAGTCCACTGTGGGTGGCACCATTCCTGAGGCAGGTGTCTTAGGATTTCTATAGCTATGATAAACACCACAACCAAAAGCTGCTTGGAACAGAAATGATTCATTTCAGTTTATAACATGTTGTCCATCATTGAAGGGAGTCACAGCAGGGACCTGCAGGCAGGAACTTAGAGGCAGGAACTGAATGAAGCAGATGCCACACAGGAATACTGCTTACTGGCTTACTGGATACAACCAGTATCACCTTATACAATCCAAGATCACCTGTCCAGTGGGTTTCATCACCCACAGTGATCTTGGATCCTTCCCTGTTCATAAAGAGAGCTATGCTTGCAGACAGGAATCTAGCATTATTGTCCTCTGAGAAGCTCTAACCAGCAGCTGGCTGAAACAGACACAGGTACTCCCTGCCAAACATTAGATGGAGGTTAGGGATGCTTATGGAAGAGCTGGGAAAAGGATTAAAGGCCCCGAAGGGGATGGGAACCCCACAGGACAACAAACACAGTTAACTTAACCTAGATCTCTGGGGACACCCAGAAACTGAACCACCAACCAAAGAATACACAAGGGCTGGAATGAGGCCCCTGTGACATATGCAGCAGATATGCAGTTAAATCTCCATATGTGTCCCCCAACAACTGGAGTGAAGGCTCTCTTAAAGTTGTAGCCTGACTGTAGTGTCCATTCCGCAACAGGGCTGCCCTATTTAGCCTCAATAGGAGAGGATGCACCTACTCTGGCAGAGACTTGATGTGCCAGGGTGAGGAGATACCCAGGGGCCCAACCTCTGAGAGGAGAATAGGAGGGGGTTGGGGAGGGGACTCTTGGTGAGGGGGGATCAGGTGAGTCAGATCTTAGGATGTTAATTAGAAAGGAAAAGGAAAGAAAGAAAGAAAGAAAGAAAGAAAGAAAGAAAGAAAGAAAGAAAGAAAGAAAGAAAGGAAGGAAGAAAGACATTCAACAGAGAAAGTGGGGAGAGGGAGAGGGAGAGGGAGAGGGAGAGGGAGAGCAAAGGTCCCATAGGCTTGCCTGCTGATCAATCTGGTGGGTGCATTTTCTCAATTAAAGCTCCCTCTTCCAAAATGACTTTAGCACAGCAGGGAATCCAGAAGTGTATAAGAATGCCAAAGGTGAGCCCTGTATAAGCAAACAAGTGAGCTGGCATGCATGCATTTCTCTGTTCTCTTTACTATGGATGTGATAAGAAGGTATTGCTTCAAGCCCCCTGCCTTGGCTTTTCCATAATGATGGACTGTGGAATTGTGAGCTAAAATAAACCCCTTGTCCCCTAAGTTTCCCTTGTGAGGAGGAAGGTAAAGATATTGTGATGTCACGTTTATACTCTGTGCATAGTTTGAGTATTAATAGGTCTTTTAATATAGCGTTTGGCAAATATTGAGGGTAATACATGAACATTCACACCTAACCTGTACAATTAATGGCTGGCAAATTAGTCTGACACCGCTTCCCTGTAAATGAGCATGGGAGATCCTTTCCTCACCTGTGCATGGGACATCGCAAAGGAATTCTGAGGAACTCGGTAGAATTCCTCACTAGGACATGGGTGGTTTCTTTAGTCATAGGTAGCAGTTGACTGTAATAAACAAATGACTACAGACAAAAACCTGGGGCCACCAAGCTTCACCCCATAGCACAGAGACACTGCTGCAGAGACATGGCATACAGAAAAGGAGGCAGCCACCCAGAGTTTATGCTGATGGCTGCATGGGGAACGAGGGAAAAAGCAAAACCATGCAATATTTGTTCTTGCTAGGACTGAACAGAACAGCTAACGACCCACAGACTTATGAAGGAGTCCTGCTCTGTTCTGTGCTAAATGTTGGGCTTACAGACAGATTGCATTTCTGGGAGAATGACTCATTTTAAGAGCAGCCAGTACATGGGAACAATCTCATCTGGAGGCATTATAATCAAAGATCACTTTTTCCCCCCTCTATCTAAATGATGGTTATGCTATTTCTTCTCCATGTAGATGAGTGTAAATGGTACTTAGCAAAGGCAACATTTCCCCTGAGAAGTGAGTGTCTTGTATTATGTCATATAGATCTTGTATTCATGAAGGGCACCATTTTAAAGGCACATTGGGGGGGGGGTATGCTAAAGCATAAAGTGGTCTGTACATGTAATACAAGAAATAAGCCAACCTGTTGAAGGACAAGGGGTAGAACTCTGTTGAAATACAAGTGTGCACCAATTAGGTGGAGGAGTTTTAGGGATGACTGTTATTTGAGGCATACTACAGTGAAAATCCGTATGCTTACATGCACAGGGGTGGCACTAATGTGTCTCAGTGAGGTGGATGGATGGATAGATAGATAGATAGATAGATAGATAGATAGATAGATAGATAGATAGATAGATAGACAGACAGATGGACAGGTAGACAGACATGAGAGTAGGAGAGCCTCATGAGGAACTGAAATGAAGAGTGAGGATTAGATCATAAGAAAACGCATTCATATATGAATAAACAATAAAAGAAAATTACTTTAAAACTTCATAAACTTTGAAAACATTGTTTTCCCTCAGAGAACTGCATAACTCATGTGTGTAAATCTCTTTCTCTATATCTATCTTAGGACATAGCAGGCAGGGTCTGGTTTCCATCCCTGGGAGAGACTTTCCAGTGCAGTATCTCCGGGCTCCCCTACACTCCTGTCAGCATCCTCTCATCAATGCCCTGTAAGGAAACCCAACAAAGTCATTGGCTCTCCACAATGACCTTTGATGGAATTGTACTTTCATTTGTCATGGGACCTGGTAAGTGTCTTGTTCTAGAAAGAAGCAGAAAGTCTGCGTGCAAAACTGGGCATTGTTAGTTAGAAACACGTGTGGCAGCGGGTCTGTACGCAGTGGCTTTCTGTTGAGCTGGATGCTATTCCTGAAGGATGCAAGCCCCACTAAGAACTATCCATCATCCAAGCATGATGTCATCCAAGCATGATGGTGCTCACCTTTCATCCAGCACTCTGGAGGCAGAGACAGGCAGATCTCTGCGAGTTCAGGGCCAGCTTTGTCTACAAAGTGAGTTCCAGGTGGGACAGGACTATATATGTAGGAAGACCCTGGAGAGAGAGAGAGACAGAGACAGAGACAGAGAGAGACAGAGACAGAGACACATAGAGAGAGGAAGGGGAAGGAAGGAAGGAAGGAAGGAAGGAAGGAAGGAAGGAAGGAAGGAAGGAAGGAAGGAAGGAAAATAAATGAGAAAGAGAGAGCGGCACCCTATCTTCCACTGACTTGGCAGCTGATCTTCATGCCTCCTGTTTGCTTCTTCACCAACAAAGGCACAGACACCCTGCAGAGGCACCATGTTTCCCAGCCCTGTTAGAATTCTACATACTGAGCTGGCTCCGGGCACCACACTGTCACAGACACAGGTGTGCATTGCCCACTTTTCAGATCACAGTGCTCTCCCCACTACCTTGTCCTCCAGAAGTTTCTCCCCTACCAGTCAAGCGTCTCATCCTCATACCTAGGAGACAATGTGCATCTGTGTGTGGCTCCTTTTGGAAGGGGACTGGGGAGGACGCTGATCAATGCAGAACGAACAGTTAGCAGAATCCTCTACTTACATAATGTTAGTAGGGATAATCTCTGACCTCATCCACTAACCCTGTGGCAACATCAGAGACACTTTCAGATATTGCCAAGGGTGCCCATCTCCCCCTGGACTTCTATAACCACTGCTTCCAACCTTAGTGTCCCTGGATACTTAGCTGGAACCCTTCCAGAACCCCTTTAAAATAAACCCATATCACCCGTGGTCTGTATCAAGTTAAAACAAAACAAAACAAAAACAAAAACAAGAAAAAAATGACCAAGAGGATGTAAGGAGCCATGTCTTGTCTGGCAAAATGAATCAGATTTAAACTGCAATCACATTTAGCTGCTGGGCTGTGTCTTTGGACCCCAGAATCACAATAGTTTCTACTTAACGGTCTCTACTTAAACATTTTGCATTCATTCGGCATGCCCTTGGCCTCTTGGTTTGTCTGTTCTTTATGATTTTCACAATGGCTAAGTCTTGTCCTCTGGAAAAGCTATATTTCTCTCTCTCTCTCTCTCTCTCTCTCTCTCTCTCTCTCTCTCTCTCTCTCTCTGTGTGTGTGTGTGTGTGTGTGTGTGTGTGCTTTGCGCGCGCACGTAGGGATTTTTAAAAACAACTATTGCTTTCGTGCCACAGTACACACCTGATAAAGTTTTGTCTCTCTCGGCATCATAGCTATGACCGTTTGATGGATGGATCCCTGCATGCAGGGAAATGGATTCATTATTCTCTGCTTCTGGGATATTGGCAACATTGATAGAAAGTTATTTCCCACACAATTTCTCTTTCATGCACATCAATGGTAATTTCCAAGTTTGCTTTGGATAGTAAAATGCCTTGATTGTGAAGTCCTTGTGTAAATTCAGGCTTCCACTCTGTTGTGTCCATTTTTTTTTCCAACTGTCCAAGGAAAAAACAATTAAGCCTTCTGGTGATTCACAACCGCCTTCCGAATCTATGGAACTCCACGCCAAAGAGAATTGCACAAGGCAATCTTAATTAACAATAAATGACCAGATTAATTTGTAGCTTTAAGACTATTCCCCACTGGGATGTAAGAATCAGAGTCCTTAGCAAGCATGCTTCTATTTATATAAACCACTAATATGTGTTGTGCTGGGAATTCACGCATCTGGTTACCTACTGATTACTCCACATCTGGGATGACATGGGAGCCACATCAACTAGTCACAGATGCATAACCTGACAAGCAGTGGGAATTGCAGAGAATCTGTTTGATCCTGAGTTATCTTATTCTATCTACATACAACATTAATTCTAGAATTTCCACAATAGGTGGTTAAAACTTTATTTCTACAAATGGTGGTTAAAACTGTATCTCTTTTCTCCTCCTCCTCCTCCTCCTCCTCCTCCTCCTCCTCCTCCTTCTCCTTCTCCTTCTCCTTCCTCTTCCTCTTCTCCCCTTCTCCCTCCCCCTCTCCCTTCCCCTTCTCCTTCTTCTTCTTTTTAATTCTTTGAAAATTTCACACATATGTACAATATAATTTGGTCATGTTTGTCTCTCTCCCTCCACACACCCACCATACATACCACATCTGCCTCCCAACTCCACAGTTTAATTATATATAATCCACGGAATCTATTTAGTGCCAATCATATGCATATGGATATGGGGCTACCCACTGACACAAGGCCAACCTACCAATGGCTATAGCCCACAAGAAAAGCAACTCTCCTCATTTCAACAACCATCAATCGACAGTAGCAGGATGCAACATGAGAAGCCCCCTCCCCATCCTAGCTGGAATCTTGAACAATACTGCTCTTGTACACATAACTACATCTGCTCTTTCAGATGAAGCATGGCCATGCTGTGTCCAGAGGCCAGCTTAGCACAGCACTCCTCCTCACCTTCTGTTCTCTGATTCTCTCCTCCAACCATATCTTCTTGATGTTCCCAGTATTCCCCGGGCCTTATAGGCAAGGGGTGAGTGTGGGTGTTTGTAGCTCTCTTGATCTTACAATTGCTTCAAAGAATTTAAAGAATGGCCTCTGCTTCTAAGTTTGACATGGATGGATTGGACAGGGCAGAGTCTGATCTTACATTGTATGATCTGTGTATTTAGCTGTAGGCAAACATGTGGTGCTATGTGTTCTAAGAATATCAGAGCTGTTGTAATGTTGTACTGAGAATGATTAATGCCTCTACTTGTAATTAGGTATAAGCATGCAGTTCTAAAATTGCCCAATGACACAAGATCCTGAAAGAGCAAAGAAGCTAAGACCAATTGAAGTCAAGCTTATTTTATATACTGCCCCTAAAATCTGGAGAGATAGCTTTATGGTGAAGAGCCTGGATGCTCTTCCAGAGGAAGGTTCAGTTCCCAGCACCCACATAGTGGCAGCTCATAGCCATCTGTAACTATAGTTCCAAGGGATCTAACAACCTATCCTGGCATCCACAGTCACCAGGCACACACATGGTGCATAGGCATACATGCAAGCAAAACATTCACACATAAAGTACAACAAATACTTTTTTAAAGCAACCAAAGTGTAAAGGAATAATAATAATAATAATAATAATAATAATAATAATAATAATAATAATAATAATAATAAAACACTTTGTGTGCTAGGTTCTCTGGCATAAGCTGCACTTGTAAATCAAGACAGTCTCAAGAACTTACTATCTGCCCCTCCTCTGTGTTTAGATAACAGTGTTGGAGGCCAGAATAAACAGGTGTTGGGCCTCATAAAGCAATATTTGTGCCAGTTTGATTTACCTGGCAAGGATGCCTTAGAGGACACAGTGCCACTCAGAGGAAACAGGAAGGTTTTAATGCGATTTTATGATGCTATAACAGTTGTACGCTGAAAGGTTAAAAATGGAGGGAAATTTTAGGGATGGTAATGATTAGAGGGAACATAGAACAGTATGGCATCTATCAGTCAGAGATATTAAGTATGTGAAATTGAGATTGCACGCTATCAAAGGACAACTGCAGACGCAAGCAGCAAAACCTAATCCATCCATGCTAGTTCCATCCATGCTAGTTCCATGCATGCTAGTTCTTCATTGAGTATGATAAACACTTGCCAAAACAAATCTGGGAGGAAAGGGTTCATTTGGATTACATCTCTTAGTTTATCACTGAGGGAAGTCAGGTCAGGAACTCAAGGCAGTGTGTTAGTTTGACTGAAAATGGCCCCATAAACCTATGACACTGGCACTATTGGGTAGTGTGGTGTTGGAGGAAGTGTGTCACTGAGCATGGGTGTTGAGGTCCCAAAAGCTCAAGCCAAGCCTTCATATGGCACTCTCTCCCTGCTGCCTGCTGATTGATCAGATGTAGAACTCTCAGCTATCTCTCCATTATAACGACAAGAGACTAAACCCCTAACCTGTAAGCCAGCCCCAGTGACAACAATGACAACAATGACAAGCTATCCTTTACAACAACGGTTGCCATGGTCATGGTGTCTCTTCACAGCAACAGAAACCACAACTGTGACAGGCAGGCTCCTGAAAGCAGGGACTGGTGAGGCCGTGGAAGAACACTGCTCACTGGCTTGTTCCCCATGCCTTGCTCAGACTGCTTTCTTATACACTGGAGGATGTCCCGCCTAGTGTGGCACAGTCCACCACGTGTCAACCCATATCAATCATTAACCAAGAATATGCCCCACAGGCTTCCCACAGCCCAATCTAATGGAGGCACTTTATCAGTTGAGACGAACCTAACTTGTGTCAAGTTAACAAAAATCTAAAAAAAAAAAAAAAAAAAAATCTAACCAGCACAATCATGATCCTGCAACTGATTGAAGCTAGAACAATGTAGGAACCTGTTAGAGGCAAAGGGTCATCCTGGAGGAGTGTGCTGGCTAGTTTTGTGCCAACTTGACACAAGCTAGAGTAATCAGAAAATGCCTCAATGAGATCCAGTTTTACTGGCATTTTTTTTTTTTGATTAGTGACCAATGGGGAAGGGACTAGCCTATTGTCGGTGGTGCCATCCCTGGGCTGGTGGTCCCCGGTTCTATAAGAAAGCAAGCTGAGCAAGCCATGGGGTGCAAACCAGTCAGCAGTACCCCTTCATGGCTTCTGCATCAGTTTCTGCCTCCAGGTTCCTCCCCTTCTTGAGTTCCTGTCCTGACTTCCTTCAATGATGAACTGCAATCTTTAATAAAGCCTTTTCTCCCCCAACCTGCTTTCTGTTCATGGTGTTTCATCGCAGCTATTGAAACCCTGACTAAGACAAGGAGTGTGGACCAAGCCGCCCTGCATATTACTTCCAGGCAGGATGGCTATGGCCCAGCAAGTAAGGGTAACTTCCCCCTTTTCCTATAATAACACAAACAACTTCAAAACTGGGAGGCAGACAGGACAGACATCATGGCAACACTATGTTCGCAGATGATGTCCACCATGAGATTAGAAGACATTAATCAACATAAAAGCTTTCCTGTTAAGTTCCCTCTGCAGCTGCACCACAGGAAGAAAGGATTCTGTCCCTGTCTTAGCTTTCTGTCTGCCTTGAAAATCAAATTTTCAGCCCCCTTAGGCTGCTCTCCTTCCTCTCATTATGCCCCCATGCTGGGGACTCATTGTTCCAAGTCAGTTGGTTTCCCAAGCAGATAACTATTTTCAAAACTAAAGATGATGGTGTTTGCTGACTCCTTTCTTCCTAATGTGTTTACAGGGCACCTCTCTCTTTTATGGACTCCTTGATACACTGGTGGAAATATTGGCATAAAAATGAATTGTGGCTGTTTTATGGTGAAGTCACACACACACACACACACACACACACACACACACACATAAACATGTGTTTTCTGGCTGGAGCATTGCTCGATGCTTTGAGAATCACTCCTGAGTCCAGAGGCGTGGTGGAGGGTATTAGCAACCTACGCAGCTCTCTTCCTGAAGGGAAATTGTAAGCATATCCTAAAGAGAAAGCCTGGGGTGTTCAACCATCATGGTTCTCTCCCTGCTGCTTTAAGAGGCAAATTGAGAGAAACAGGAAACTGATCACAAGGGTTCTCTAACAACCAGAGATTGAGGAAGACAAGGTATTTATTTTGTGAATAAGGCCTGCCCTGCCCACTCATCCACCTTCTTTGAGAGATAGACATTTTTTTCTCATGGGTATGATGTTCCACAGCTACTAAGCCTGATGGAAGTTATTTCATGCCAAGACTTTAAGGTCCCACCCCAACCATGAAAAACAAACTCACCCATACCCCTAACCCCGCACCCTGAGGAGTCCCTACAAATGTGGCATGCAGTACCTGAGCTCTGTAAAGGAAAACCCAACATCTTTCTGGTTTTCCTGCCTGTTCCTTCTTCCTCAGCACCATCCATGAAGATCCATGCACGTGTGTGTGCACACGCACTCGAGGTGTATGTGTATGCTTACATGGTCTGTGCACATGCATGTGTGTATGCATATACATGTGTGTACGCACATACTCCTGATTGAAGAAAACCCATTTTCTCTTGCATTTTTCCTTTCTTTCAGTTTTAATTTCCATGTGTCTTTTATGTATCTTTCCTTATATCTAGCTACTTTTCCCCCACAGTGTGTGTGTGTGTGTGTGTGTGTGTGTGTGTGTGTGTGTTGCACTGCTAAAGCACTACCATTGGCAGTGAATGCAAGAATGTCTATCCACATGGGTATCTTCTCTGATGCAGCATCCAGTGGTCATTGGATATGTACACTCCCCTTACCCATGTCTTTCCATCTTGGTAAACCTAATTCCTTCGGAGCATGTCTCAAATGTGGAGATAGGCCAAATGCATGGCAGAGTTAAAGGTGCATCATAAATATCATCATTATGACTGGACACTCACAAAGACATTGTTACTGACGTAGTTCTACTATGGGATACGAAGATATAATGTCCTTGGGCCTTGAGAGGACCCCTATGTCAGTTAGCCATTGGCTTATGCCCTTAGGCATGCCACAACAGTTTGCTCTTACAAGAAGTTAAAAGTGTTTACGCTGAAGAGGCTGACATGATGAACACGAGAAACATGAAGAAAACATGAAAGATAAACATGACTAAAGACTGTGATGCAGAGCCATACTGTCCACATGGGAAGGCACCCCAGAGAGTAAGCAAGCAAAGAGCAGTCAACTTTCCCTACCTGTGTGAAAGCGTGTGGCAGCCATAATGATGACATTGTGTTCTTGAGCAGGGCAACAGTTCCTCCATCCAACCAGAGCTGCTGCACAGACTAGCAGGAATCAGTGACTTCGAGGTCTCTCAGTGCTCCAAACGCCATCATTTCCTGGCACCTCTGTCCCATGAGGAATAACTCTCATTTAGAATAAAGGGAAAGTATCTTTTTTGATAGAAGCGATTGAAAATTCTCAGTCCAGTTGATAGAAAGGAAGATCGAGACTCAGAGGTCTTTCTGGATTCTGGCCTTCATCCGAACTGCCTGTGACCTGAGCCAGACGGGCGCCTCCCTGAGACTACCCAATTTCTGTGTCTCACAGGAGTTAAGTGAACAATGACTCTTCCTGGCAGACATCCCTCATTCGGTTCAGAGAGCTGCCAGTGTGTAAAGTCCTTCTGTGACCTGCACATGACCACAGGCAACACCACCATCATTGCTGACACAGCGGAAGAGGTCCTCATTAACGCAGGACCTCCCCCCAGTCATTGTCTACCTGGGGCCATAGGACTGCACCTGGGCTCCAGGGAGGAGAGGAACAGAGAAAGTCAAGAGAGAAAATACGAAGGGAAGTGTTGACTCTGCTTAGGGAAGGATCGTTTAATTTGG
Organism: Mus minutoides; assembly: GCA_902729485.2. Lineage (NCBI taxonomy): Eukaryota > Metazoa > Chordata > Mammalia > Rodentia > Muridae > Mus > Mus minutoides. The sequence goes on along the minus strand of LR749495.1, from coordinate 5,934,192 downwards.
TTAAATTTCTGTCTCCCTTAATGTTGTGGCTTTGAGAGTCCAAATAGTCCATTTATAATCCTGCATCATCTCTTCCGGGCATCTTTTTTTCCCCTCAGCTCTCAGGCATCCCTACAATATCCAGTCATCCCCTTCAGATCCTAGTAATTCCCATTCCATCCTGCGTCATCCTTTCAGTCCCAGGTCAGCCCTTCAGGCCCCAAGTCATTCCCTCAGTCCCCAGTCATCCCTTCAGTCCCCAGTCATCCTTTCAGTCTCTTTAGACCCCATTCATCCCCTCATCCCCCCCCATGTCATCCCTTCAGACTCTAGTCACCCCCTTAGTCTCACCACATGCTCTCATAAGAGATCTGGACCCTCCCTCTCGGCTTGTTCCTTTCAACTCCATTACTTTCATTTATTTCCTTGACTTCCAGTCAAGGTCTTTTCACCATTGTCTCCTTCCTGAGTCAAGCTCTCTGTAAATCAAGATGTGACTGGCCAGTGCCCTCCTGTCTGGTATTTTTAGAAGCTCTGGAATAATTAATCATTCCTCAAGGCTGTTTCAGCCTTTGATTCTATTTATTCATGCCTGATCGCTACAGAAGCAGCTATAAGCCTTACAGTCATAGATCCTGGTCCTCCTGGGAACCACAAAGGTAGCCCCCTATTTTAGGTTTACACTTTTTCCCTTTTGGGAAATGTACCCCACCTGCCAGTGCACTATGAAACTCTGTCCTGCTTGTCTCTTCTAGACATAAACGCCACACACCTTCCTTCAAAATCATTGGTCCCACCTCCTCTGCTGACCAATCTAAAAATCATAGTGGAAACAGATTGGTCTGAGAGCATGGAGGTTAGTGACAGCTCAGTGCTGCTACACTCTTCTGGACCCCGCCCTGTAGTATGCATGGGAAGAACAAGACCAGTGCATCGCATGATGGCTATGACATGCTGGTTTGTTCAATTTTCACACAAGACTTTACCACAAATGAATCAGTATTTTATCCTGCCTGTGAAGAAGGGGAACCCAAGGCACAGAGAGGTTGTGTAACTCCTCAAATGTCACACAGCTATCTACAACTATAGGGGTCCAAGCCTGGACATCCTCTTTCCTTTGTTTATTCTCATTTTGTGGCTTACTTGTAATGATTAGTTCAATATTGCTGTTATGAATATTATCCTATTTACACACAAGAAACTGAGAATCAAATAGAGTTCTAAAAGCCATCTTCATATGGACAGCAGTTTGGGGTGTAATTCTTCCTTACTTTGCTTTATTATTATCATTATTATTATTATTAAATTGACTTTTCTTTGAATGGTCTCTTATTCTATAGTACAGACTGATCTAGAACTCACTGTGTAGCCTGAGGTAACCTTGAACTCAGGGTAATCCTCCTGCCTCAGCCTACCAAGTATTAGCATGTGAGCCATCATCAACCCAGTTGGCTTTAAAACCAACATTCTTCATATCACCAGGCTCCAAGAGCCATCAGGGAGGTCTGTACATTCCTCAGGAAGTTCAGCCATGCTTAACAACCGTATCCAGGGTCACATAGCTGAAGGATAATGGGAGATGATGCACAGACTAGGAGTTAAGTATCTAGACTCTCTGCGTGCTGCTTACCCTGCACCGCAACCCTGCCCAAGCCCTCCCCCGCCCCCCATCCCTAGCCTCCTTCATCACGTGATTCCCATGACCCAATGAAGAGCCTCTGGTACCTTTCTTAGTTATGATGGAAGCTTATAACCATAGGATTCGCACCACACAGAGAGACCTCAACTGCACAAGTTAGTCATGTGCTCCAGTTCCTAGTTTAATTCTCGTTTATAGAAAAAAAATCTAGCTGGTTATTTATGGTGCTGACAGAAAGATTTCTTTATATAAATTGATTAAAATTAGAAAAGCAGAACATGCTAAATATGTAAAACACAGGTGGTATCAACATATGGCTGTGTAATGAAAGTGATTTCATGGCCACTTAGAAATTATGGTGTTAATTGGTTTAGGGCAGGAAATATATGTTAGGGATTTTGTGTGTGTGTGTGTGTGTGTGTGTGTGTGTGAGTGTCTGATACTAACGACTTCATAGAGGACAAAAAAAATTCCACCTTTTTATTCATATCCACAGGTGCAGGGCAGGCACCACCTCATCCTAATGGGGTGACTGACGCAATGTTCATTCACTCTTTGAGGTAAGTGCATTGCTGTGAGCGTGCTTTTGTAGAGGCATTCCTCGAAAACAAACGATTCCCATTCTCAGTTGCTCTTTTAACTTGTGTTGTAGTCATGCATGTGTATGCTGCCATTCTCCTGGCCATCGTGAGTAGTGAGTAGTTTGGGCTAACATTTTCCTTGGTTGAGAACCTGGCATCATTTATAATTCTAGCATAGGGGAGCTACTTGTTTTGCAAGTAGTTGGTATACTTGACTACATAAAAAGACACAGATGTGCAAAACCAAAAGCCAATGTGACACCAGCTGAACCAGTCCAGTTGTAAGCGTATGGTTGTGGTTCTTAGAAATATGTTTGGGCCAGGAACAAGAATCGCAGGCAAGAGTTATGCTTCCTTCTCAGGCTAGGACTAACCATGCAGGTCTCATGAATTCACTCAATGAACCCTTAAATATCTACTGTGCATCAGAATTTGGCTAAATTTTTCTATAATTAATATATATGGAATTAAACATGCCAATCACAGCTTCTGTGAGTCTGCTGTACAACTACATATGTATGCTGAAATACATATGAGTACTGAGATACAATTACATGTGATCATTAACTTGATACTTATGTCTGTCTGTATAGTGTGCCTTCATATGTACTCTAAAAACTTAGTTTACCAAAGGCCAAAGTCAAGTCCCTGAGAACTGGTGATGTCAAAGGTTTAAAGGTAAGAAGTAAATCACATCCCAAGAGCTCAGGTAGAGCTGTGAGCCTCAACTCCCTCCACCAGACATAGACACCAGCTCCTGAAATACCAATGTACTGTCCTAAGGATGGTTTCTCTGTGAGAACTTCAGTTACCACTGTGAATGTTGATTTGAAGCCTTATCTTTATGAAACTTTCCAAGCAAACAGAATAGAAACATGGTAAGTCACTAAATATCAAAACACAGGCTCTCAGCACATAAAGTGTTGGAAACTGGGTGTTATGGTTAAGAGCATTTGGTTCCCAGCACACATGTCAGGGGCTCTAACACCAGTTCTTGGGGATTTGTGCCTTCTTCTATCCCCCATGAATATTGCACACATGAAGTATGCATGTGTGCACACATGTGCACACACATACACACACGCTCACTCAAACACACACACTACACACACACTCAGACACATATCCACACTCATACACACACACATCCATACTCACTCACACACACACTCATACACACACACATAATGAATGAATGAATGAATGAATGAATGAATGAATGAAAACCTTAAGCTCAAATGAAAAGATTAACAGCCACAGGGTAAAATTTTTTAGTATAAATAATTTCTTAGTATAATGTTTTTCTTTCAAAGTTAGATATTTGAATTGAAGCTTTTAAAACACACACACACACAAGGACATTTTACTCTTTCAGGCCCAGACCTAATCACAATTCTTAAACACCGCAGAGTCAAGGCACAGAGAGAATATACTTTCCCAGACTCGTTAGGAGCAAGCTAAATTAAGATGACACTTCTCCACTGCGGATGGATTGTGTTCACCTTAATAACTCCAGTGAGGTTTTATCTTCAAGGTGAAAGTGTCACCTCAGTTCAAATAACAAACATATTTTCCAAGGCGTGCTGTTGATATATTTCACCTGCGGCAACGTTGCTAAATAATTCCTCCTGCTATGGAAACAAATCAGCCTGTAATATGTATTTTATCTCATCTTTATTTTATTCCAGGACCTGAAGATGTTTGCAAGTGAGTCTCATTGACACAGTGGAAGAAAGCTATACTCTGTTACAATTGTATAGATTGGATTTTGTTTGTTTGTTTGGATTTTGTTTGTTTGTTTGTTTGTTTGTTTGTTTTCTTACTTAACATTACTTGTAAAAACACATTCTAATGGTCATTGTCCACACTGAGGGGCACTGTAATGGATGGCTTGTGGACATTCCTCGCTCTTGATGAGTCCTAACCTGTCACTCAAAGGTTTGGTCGGGACTTTTGGAGGAGGAGCTGTTGACAGAGCCAAATGCAGAAATTCTGCACAACCCTCCTTTTTTCACCTTGGTTCCCATCTACAGAGGGAAGAGCCAGTGTCACCTGCTTCTTTGGCACTTGGGGATCTATGTCAGTTCCAGGATTCACCCGCATGCAGTAAGGTAAGCCAGAAGCCAGTACTTCATTTTCATCCCTTCATCCCAATCTGTGTGTAAGTCTTTAAACATACTATTTAGTGTTCCTGGGGCCTGTCAATCACTTCCTCCCTGTACATGCATAGTCATCTTCTCTCCTGGAGGCCTGGACTCTACAAAATTAATCAGAAAAAGTAATGTAAGAAGTTAATGGGTAACAGTGTCTAACTCTTCATAGAAATTACATCCAAATCAGCAATGCCCTATACACACAGACAGGCAGAGCAGAGGAGAGGACCGAGAACGAGATAGGGACACAAAGGCATTTACCCAGACATACACATACAGAGGAGAGAGAAACAGAGACAGAGGCAGGCACACACAAAGACACAGTGACTCATAGACAGACATCCAGACATGCACACAGAGACACACACACAAAGAGGAGAGAGACACACAAATACGGACAGGCGCACACAATGACACATACAAAGAGAAAGACTCGACGTCCACCAAACGGAGAACCAGCAGCCGTCACTCTTGTGGAAAAGAAGCCATTTAATCTCATTGGTAATCAAAGAAATACACACTAGACTGTTGAGATGTGATTTATCAAGTTGACAGTATGCCTTATTTTGTTTTAACATGGACTTTGGGAAAAGTGAAGAGAAACACATAGACTGGGAAAAAATAATTTTGGAGGAAATTTCAGCAATATATTTCAAAAGCCTTGATAAATGAATTGTCTCTCCTTTTATCATAATTTCACATCTGAACGTCAAGTTTAATATTTATTTTGGGAAAGAGGAAAATACAATGTATCAGGGTCACAGGGCAACCTTTTTTGTCCCCACAATGGGCAAAATCTTGACCAGAGGGGCTGTGAGGAGGGAGGGTGTTAGACAAGGGGATCATTCATTACATTGTGTCCTGAAGAGTCTTGATGGCTAAGACATAACACATAAAAAAGTTGAAAGACTTTAATACAAACACCCTGTCAAGCAAGCAGAGACCATAGCCTGAAGAAACAGAAATAAATGCATACAGAATATGGCAACAAAAATATTAATCATAGCGCTGGTTTGATTCGGAAAAATAAACTATGAGCAGCCTAAAGGTATAGCCACTTGAGAATGAAGGAGACCGTTATTTTTCCCTGTGATGTCACCCTGCTACAAGGGTGGCAGCCCATGACATCATTCACGTTCTACCACATTTTTAACAGATCACCCTATTCTGATCACATGGCCTTTAAATGTTTTCCTATCCTAATTCCCTGGGAGATTTGTGTGGCTAGGAGGAGTGGGGAGGAGAGGCTCAGCAGCTAAGAGCACTTTCTGTGAAAGCAGGAGGATGTGAGTTCAAATCCCCAGCACTTACATATGAGCAGACCATGCCTATGTTGGGGTGGTGTCTAAGTTAGGGTTTTACTGCTGTGAAACCAAGGCAAGTCTTATAAAAACAACATTTAATTGGGGCTGGCATACAGGTTCAGAGGTTCAGTCCATTATCATCAAGGTGGGAGCATGGCAGTATCCAGGTAGGCATGGCACAGGCAGAGCTGAGAGTTCTACATCTTCATCCAAAGGCTGCTAGTGGAAGACTGACTTCCAGGCAACTAGGGTGAGAATCTTAAGCCCACACCCACAGTGACACACCTATTCCAACCAGGTCACACCTATTCCAAAAAGGCCGCACCTCCAGATGGTATACTCCCTGGTCCAAGAATATACAAACCATCACAGGTGGGGTGCAGTGGAGAGAAGCTGCCTCTGGGAGTTTCCTGAACAGCCATGCTGGCTAAGACTGCAAATGGTGATCTTCACTTCAGAGACACTGATAACACACACACACACACACACACACACACACACACACAAAACACTCCAAAAAAGGGGAAAAAATGATATCTGAAAATAACACTTAAGGTGTCTTCTGACTCATGCACTCCCCAACAGGCACATATACACACAACAAAGAAAATTTAAATAAAACAGGAAACATAATAAAAGGGTAACAAGAGGCTGGGGTTAACATGGCAGCCTAGTTGTATGAGGTATACATATTTTCCTAATCCTGTGATTAATTAATGGGCTTCCATAAATGGGTCTGCAGGCAAATGCGATCTGATTTGGTCATGTAGAAATCAAAAGGCTGTCGGTGAGAGCTGAAGCTGCCCACGGATCCTTCCTACCTACTAAGACAGTCCTCTGACTCCTCGTCCCTTCTTTGACTGCTACTATTTAACAACAGGGAAGACAAATGACCAAGCGTGTAAATCGTGCCTGCTGAGAAGGTCACACTAACAGAGTCAGCAGCTGCCTGCAGGAGCATGTTTGAAGGATTTAAAGCTTCATCACCATGTCCAGGATTGTAAACGAGAAAATGATAGGGGCCAGGGGGGCGGCAAGAACTGAAAACAGAGTTAGCTGAGCGCTTCTGGGGTGCCTGCAGGAAGATGCGGTGCGTACAAAGCTTCTGCTCTAGGAAATGCAGAGGTACGTGGAACCCTCTCACCCTAACTCTTCAGGAGCCCCGTACCCCAGAGGTCCTGAGAGCTGAGACTCCAGCAAGGCTGTCCAAGGAAAGGGTCTTGGTACAAGTGCGAGAAGCTGCTGTGGGGGTGGCTGAGCACCCTGCACTGTAGGGATGCTACGGAAACCACTTTCCTTCTGTGTGGGGGCTGACAGGGTATGAAGTGGAGAAGCTGCCAGCACTGTTTAAGGTGGGCTGTGCGGCAAGGCAGGTATCTGCTGGGAAGGAGGTGTGCAGGGAAGCTAGCTAGGCGCCCTCTCCCTCAGCAGTGCCTGTCTCTCTAGTGCCCTCTCCTGACAAAGTTTATCATTGGGTCAGATCACACTGAAAAAAAAATATCCAAAGGGCCGGGATGCATTTTTCTCAATGCAGGTGACAGAAGGGTGAATTGGGGGATGAGAGGAGATCTACAGATCAGTAGCACATTCTTGAAACCGTTCGGTGAAAATCCTCTAATGAGAAGTGAGAAATTATTTTACTGAATATTGAGCAAAACATTCTAAATATATAGGGGTGTGTGTGTGAACTGTAAACCTACTATAAACCTAATGCATACTCATTATGGACATGTTAGCATTTCTAATAGAAAATGGAAAATTATTAATTAAGATTAAAGGTGATATGTGGATTTGATAACTATCTTGAACACAGCACACACCAAAAAAAAAAAAAAAATTGTCTAAGGACTGGGAATCTCCAAAGTAATTATACAGGATAAAATGTGATGAGTTGTATCAGGGATTTTCCATTTGTGTTAATTACAATTACGGTTTCGATAAGGGAGCATTCTAATGAATCAAAGCCACAGGGTTTTTTTTAATGCCTGGAAATGATCGGGAGATTGAAGCGTGGAGTCAAGACCAGCCCAGAGGAATGTTAGAAGGTTGCAGAGTGTCTTCCTATCCCAGATATGTACCTGCTGGAGAAAGAGGGCTCTGGGGAATCCAGAGAAAGGAGTGGATAAGTCAGGGTTCCCCAAAGGAACCAAAAAAAAAAAAGGATGTATGTGTGTGTGTGTGTGTGTGTGTGTGTGTGTGTGTGTGCAGAGGCTGCAGTCCAAGTAGTCCAACAACAGGGATCTCCCAACATAAAGGCCAAGACCAAGGTTTGTTAGTTGTTAGTCACAGCTGAGACTGAGTGTGCCAATGGTTCCAACCTAAGCCTAGAGTCCCCGGGGAATCCTTGGACTTGAGCTGGTCTTCAGTCTGTGAAGAGTGATCCTGAAGAAGTAGGTTCTGACACCAACAAAGGAATACCTGTGCAGCAGGATAGATGAACTTGCCAGCAAGGGTGAGGGCAATCAGGCAAAAAAAAAAAAAAAAAATCAAAACTGTCCTTCTTCCATGTCCTTTATGTGAGCTGCCACCAGAAGGTGAAGCCTGGATTTCAGGTGTGTCTTCCGACTTCCTACAACCCAGATTTAAGGTGGGTCTTCCCACTTCATGTGATCCAATCAGAAACGTTCTTCATGGGCATGCCCAGCTCTTGGGTTTTAGTGGATTCCAGACGCAGTTGGCCTGACAACCAAGATTAGCCATCAAGAGTAGAATCACCCATGTTTGATTCCATCCTAGGCTGCTCTGGACTTACTGCCACCCTAGATATTAACTGGAAAAAGAGAAGAGCCCTTTGCATGGTGGTAGCACTAGGTATAGCTGTCTATATATTATGAAAAGTCACTCCTACTTCTCTCTGGAAAAAAAAATGAGAATCAACAATCAATTCATTCTAAGTGGGAGACTTGTGTAGGCTGTGAGTGTCATAAAATGAACCTGCCACAGCAAGAGGCGTCTGGTACTTTGGACTCCAGACTGTGTGCTACACCATCTGTTTGAAGCCCTCCACGATGCTTACTAAGAGGAAATCTGTGTTCCTGGGGCTTCCATTTAATCATACATTAAGCAGGAATCCTCAAGTCAATGGCAGCTTCAGAGTGATGGATGGATCACCCAGGGATGTGTCAGAGGCTCTGCAAAGGAACATGACACGTGACTTCCAGAAACAAATCACTGGAATGATGGTGTCCCCAAGCCTGGTGCATCTGTGGAAGTTTACGGCTTTCTGCAAGGATAAGAACAATTATCTTTTCCTATTATGTAAACACATATTTATTATAACACTGTTCTGGTTTGCTTTCTGTTGCTGTGATTAAAAATAAAATACTCTGACCAAAGGCAACTTGGGAGGTAGGGGAATACCTGGCTTACATTTCAGACCACTTTGAGGGAAATCAAGACAGGAACTGAATGAAGCAGGAGGAGATGAGACCATAATGTCACACTAGTGTGCAATGAAGGATGCTACTTACAATGTTAATAAACTGTAGGAAATAGATCACTCTCTATCTTCAGATATACTTGATTGGCATATGCTCCAACCAGATATCTTCCCCAGGGGGCACAGAGTTCCCTGCAAACTTCTTATCAAGGAACCATATGTGGATATATGATGACTATGCAACAAGATGAAATCAACAGGTAACCATCCTAGCAAATTTGCAGCCACAAGCATCTGCAACTGGAGTCCATTCTCACACATTGAACTTCAAGTAACTTATTTCTTCTTGCATATTTATTTATTTATTTACTTATTTAGAGGGTGTGCATGTGCATATGCATGTACACACATGCACCTCATGGAACATGTTGAATGTTGAAGAGGAGGACATTCAGGAGTCAGTTCTCTCCTTCTATCACAAAACTCCCGGGGATCAAACTTAGAGCTTCGGGCTCAGCAGAAAATTTACCTTTACTACCTGGAGTCATGATAGCAGCCCCTAATTTTTCTGCACCTGTGTTCTACTGATTTTGTGTGTAGCTTTTTAATCCAAGGAAAGTGCATATTCTGATTCAAATGCTTTCCCACACTCCAATCAGAAAGTCCTGCCTGGCCTACTGGTAACAAGTCAAAGTTTAACTCAAAAAAATGCTGAAGTGAATAATGGAGTGACAATAGTTGTCTTCTAGAATCTAAGCATTCATGTGGGTGCATGTATACAAACACACACACACACACACACACACACACACACACACAAAATCTTTCCTAATTCCAGGCACTGAGTACAAATTTCCTTAATTTCTTTTCCTGACATTAGCTATACTTTGTACAACAAAGCAATCATGCTTCCTTTCCTTTGAGACTGGATATTAATTATTTCAGATGCTTTGTGATCTGATTAACAGGTCCCATAGGAGTTGGTTCAGGCTTGCCATATTCCTTGTCCTGGAGAGACAGGATGGTGGCTGTTGATTCCTGGATCTGTCCTATGTCATCCTGTGACAGTCAAGAGTAAACCATTAAAGAAGGTTCAGATAGCTTGAAACCCTGTCTGTCTCTTCAGGTTTCCCAGGCTCTGGGTTAATGTTGGAAAGAGGATAAAACCTTCTATTGTTTTTTTTTTTTTCAAAAGAAAATATTCTTTTACAGGAGGCTGTTCATTGCTTGTCTGTTTCTAGGATGTTACAGATAGCTGTGAACCTCCATACGGGTACTGAGAACTGAGTCTCGGTCATCTGCAAGAGCAACAAGTGCTCTTAACAGCTGAACCATCACTACAGCCCCAAACAGTAGTTTTACAGAGAAGGCTGACAGATGGGTGCATGTATGCCATAGTCAACGAAAACTCAATCTTGAGGATTTGAGTCTCTAGAAAAGGTTCATAAGAGCAAACACCTGTGCTGGGGCATGCTCAGACTTATGTGAAAGCGGGTTTTCTTTTATCTGTGGACCATTCACACTTCAAGAAGAATCCCTCACACCTCAGTGTGCCTTCCTGCCCCATCCTCCCAGCCATTAGTGTAGTAGATGGGCTGGAAACTGGAACTAAGCCAAAGATCTCTTTGTAAGGATCTCTAAACTGAAAATAATGAAAGCCATAGTCTCTTCTCTTATTCCAAAGATATGTAGATATAGATGTCACATAGAGATAGATAGATAGATAGATAGATAGATAGATAGATAGATAGATAGATAGAGAGAGAGATATAAAGTACAGATATAGATATATAAATATACAGGAAACATGATAGAGAGGAAGATAGATAGATAGATAGATAGATAGATAGATAGTAGATAGATAATAGATAGATTGATTGATAGATGATAGATAGATAGATAGATAGATAGATAGATAGATAGATAGATAGATAGATATAAAGAGACAGAGATACATACATACATACATACATACATACATACATACATACATACATGGATGGATGGATATCCTCCTATCCTCATGTGTTGGAAAGTGGCATAGTGCCATTTCTTATCAGAAAGATGAATCAATTCACTTACTGAAGCTAAATGTTCAGCTATCCCCCATTGAGAGGAGCAAATATTGAAAAAAAATAAGAAAGGTTAATGCCACACATCTATACTTCCCGGGCAGGAGAGACGTGCTCAAGGAAATTGATTTTCATTTGTACATGCCCACACTGGAGCAGATGTCAAATGCATTCCCTCGCCCTTCTAGTCCATTCTTGTCCTCACACTCATTGTGTTCCTATCTTCACAGTTAAATCTTAGAACTATGGGCCCATTAGACCTGACTGTCCTCTATAACTCTATTAGGGATTCATGTTTTATTCAGCCTAGAAATGTGGCCATATTGATTTAACTTTAAGTAGTGCATTATTTGACTAGACAAGATGTTTACTTTTTCTTTAATTTGCAGGCTTAGCAGATCTAACAAACATTGACCACGGAAGTCCTACAGATTGGTTCAAATCTCTGATTTTTTTCAGTGAACTCACGAATGAGGCATATCAAAGCTAAACCCTCACTGGTTCAACCTTCTTGATTCTTCTTCAGCTGGGGAGGACTTCGAAGCAAATCAGTCAAAAGCAACTGTTCTAGAAGGAATATACTCCTGTGAGCCTTTTCTAGGAAACCTAATTATCAAGACTGAGTTTTCAGTGACTATAGCACACATATACCAGTTTGTCAGCCTTCTCTGTAAAATTATTGCTTAAGGTTGGAGCGATGGCTCAGCAGTTAAGAGCACTTGTTGCTCTTGCAGAAGACTGAGATTCAGGTAGTGCCCACATGGAGGCTAACAAAGATCTGTAACTCCAGTTCCAGAGTATTCAATGCCCTCTTCTAGCTTCCTAGTGCATAGGTACACACAGGGTACACAGGCATACATACATGCAAAATACCCATGCATAAAATTTAAAAGATAGTTAAGTATAGTTTTTTTCCCCCAAATCACCAAGTCATCCCGTCAACTACATAGTGGAAGGAGCCACGCCTCCATCTCCAGCTTAATTCAAAAGAGAGGAGTGATTTGGTGAGTAATACAAGAGTAAGGGTCTGAGTTCAAATTCGTGGAAAATACACAGAAAACAGACCCAGTAACACACATCTGTAAACTCAGTGTTCCCACACCAGATGGAAGATAGAGACAAGAGAATCCTTGAAGGTGCGTTGGGCAAATGACCTACTGTATGCAGCTGTGCAAAAGAGACCCTAACTCAGACACGGTGAAGGCTGACAGCTGAGGTCACCCTCTGACTTCCACAGGTACCTTGTGGCAAGTACATGCTCAGCTGAGGGCTGAGGGTTGAGGTCATAGCACAGTTAGTAGAATGCTTGTCTAGCTTTCACATTCACGAAGCCCTGCATACCATCCTCAGCACTGCATAAACCAAGTGAGTGATACCCACCTCTAACGTCAGGCCCGGAAAAAAATGTGAGCAGGAAACCCAGAAGTTCATGGGGTACACAGGAAGTTTGAGGTCAGGCTAGGATATATGAGACCCTCTCTCAAAAGTAAACACATTAGGAAACTAAGGATTCACTGTCTTTTATAAGTTTTGTTGGATGTGGGTGATTTGAAGTGTAAACTCAGAACACGCATCCTGGCATAAGGGCCAACTCAAACTTAAGACCCGTTTCCACTGGGCACTAAGAAGTCCCAGAGCCTTTACCTCATTGTCCATAAACTTGAGATGATGTTACTTTTCATAAAGACTTAGTGTGACCTCAAGAGACAGTAACCAATCTGTAAGGTATCCTAGGCTACTGGTAAGCCCTGGACAATATCCAACACACTTGAGTCTCCAGCCTCCTTTCCTGTTTTGAAAGGGATGAGGAAGGGAAATCTGAAGAGAAGAGGGAAGGATGGGAAACTTCAAAAAGCCACTCCTACTAGGACAAAGAGATAAATCTTCTGGATAGATAATGTGGCCTTAGGACTTTGCTGCAGAGACAGAAAAAAGACTTGAGAGTGACCTGGTTCTCTTCTGAGAAGGTTCACACAATGGCAGACAGTTGTCATAGCCTTTGTATAGAGCCATACAGTGACACATATGGATGCAAGACATATCCTCAGCATTCCAAATGTGATCCAGGGTCTCAGGACGTTTTGTGAGGGAAGTAATTGGGTCCAAATCCACCATAGCTAGTAGGAGCACACTGAAGCTGGAGAGAGCACATGCCGGATAGGAGAATTCTGGAGATTCCCTACTCCCCACCTCCCATCTCACCTTAGAAGCACTGGGATTGCTATCACTTTTAGCTTTATGTGGGTTCTGGGAAACAAATCTCATATCCTCATGTTTGCACAGCAAAAGTTTTTAGCTGTCGAGCCCCCCACTCTGCTGAGTCCTCTACTGTTGAAATACCAAAGCTTCTGAACAAATAAATGGTTCTTGTTTTATTCCTCAAGTATAGTGAAACTGCCTAGTTAGGTATTCTGAAGAGGAACAGGGAAATATATCCTTCACATTAAAAAAAAAAAGGAAGTTTATTATAGATAGGTCTGAGTAGGAATGAACATGGTATGTGCTAAGTTCACTTCTGTTCAGTTTCAAACACCTACCAATGCCCGTGGGACCCAACCCTATGGATAAAGGGACAACATTGCATTTCTCATTTGGGGCCTGGGAGCATCTTTGCTTAGAAATGACAAAGTTGAAGATCCTGGTTAACAAAGACAGCTGCTCTCAAACTGAAGCCTAACGCCTCTAGTCAGACACTGGGGAATCAACGGTTTAATTTGAAAAAAATAAAATCACTCAGAGCTCAGCAACGTGCGGCCCGAGAAGCAGTTGATAGCAAAAGACACGTCGGTCGGCTTGTTTACCCGGGCATGCCGGTCTTTAGGAAGGTGAACACGACACTTGAGGGAGGCAAAGAAATTAAAATAAAGGAGCTCTGAGCAGTCTGCGTCTTTTTCTTATCGTGATGGCTTAGTCCATAAGTGGCGGTGCAATTTCAATGGCAAATTAAATCCAAACAGCAATTTAGGCAGTGGAGATAGAAAAAGAGGGAAGAGGGGCTGGGAACGGAACAAAGCTGATCGTTCTCTGCTGGCTGGCTGGCTGCTCACTTGACAATGGGAGCAGGAGACTCCCCTGTTTAATAAGCATCCAGACTGGGCTCTGAGTGGCCCCTTGCTTTGTAGTCTTCCTTCTATTCTCAGGACTGGTGTGATTTTTTTTCCAGCTACCAATGCTAGGAATAACTTCTTAGCTATGTAAGTGATAGGTATCAATTTTTTTAAAAGGCTTGAAATAACTGAATTCTCTGCGTTTATTCTTTGACTAGCATGACTTAATCAGGAGATGGTTCTCTCTCTCTCTCTCTCTCTCTCTCTCTCTCTCTCTCTCTCTCCCTCTCTTTCCCTCCCTCCCTCTACTTCCCACCCCCTTCCTCCCTCCCTCCCCTCCCCTCTCTCTCACTCATTTCTGTCTCTATTGATGCAAATATCCTGGGCTTAAAGAAAGGGATTTTGGAGTTCTCTTTACAACGTTCTTTGTGTACCCCTTAATTCTTGTAAAGAGATTCATCTTCAGTCATTTGCACTGCATTGGAGGGGGGAAATGAGAGCGTGTTTTAATCTCAGAAAGGCAATAACTTCCAATGCCTCAGATCTTACTTAAAACAAGTCACTCTGTAGACAATTCAAAAGCAGGGGAAAACATCAAAAAAAGAAAAAAAAATGAAAGTGTCTCTGAAACAAACAGCTTGGCTGGGTTCAGTGGGAAACTAGAGCATCTATTAACAGGAAGGAAGAAGGCACATGCTCAGGGCTTTCAACTTCTGCTCTGCCCAGGGGACCTGGGACATATCACTGCTCTATGCATCCCTGTCCCTATCTGGATGAGTAGTGCCTCCCAGGGTATAGTTAGGATTGCACAAGCTGAGGATGCCAGAACTACTGAGGTCTGAGCCTGGGCATCAGCACATCAGTCCATAGCACCATGCAAGCTCGCCCGCATGGAAGCACCTATGTTAAGGGCCATCACAGAAGCTCCAGACACCAAGCATGTTATTAAAGTGCCTGAGACAGGGCTATACCTTAAACTAACCCATCTCTAAATCTTTCCCAACTCCTGTTTCTAAGGTCATTATTTCCTGGGATGGATGTGTTTCCATCCCAGGCAGCACTAAATTCTATGGGTTCAAGACATCACCTACAACCTGAGCCTCACCTATGTGCCTGTATCCTGGATGGAATCTACACTATAAAAGCATGAGACAGCCAGATCTGGGGGGAAATAGTCCACTGGGGAGAAATGGCCCACTGAGGTGGAGTAGTCCTCAACAATTAGCTTGTGTCAGAGCATTATAGCACCTGATTTGGACAAGAAGATTGTCGTGACTCCCTCGTGCATCTTCTTGGCATCTCCTTCTCTTTCTTTTTCATTGAAGAAAGCTAGTTGCTATGTCATGGTGTCAGAAACCCCAAACCTTAGTTGGGTTTTCCACCTCTATGAGAGACCACCATGACCAAAAGCAACTTGAGGAGAAAAGGATTCCTGTCACGTGCATCTCTACATCACAGTCCATCACTGAGGGAAATCAGGGCAGAAACCTAGAGGCAGGAACTGAAGCAGAGACCATGCAGGGGCGCTGCTTCCTGGCTTGCTACTCATGGTTTGCTCAGGGTATTTTTTCATACACTCTAAGAGCACCTGCCCAGAGGTGGAACCACCTGCCACCCGAACATCAGTCATCAATCAAAAAAAAATTTTTTTTAATCCACAGACCTATCCATAGGTCAGTCTGGGAGAACATATTTCTCAACCGAGATTCTTTCTTCCCAGATATGTCAAGTTGACCACTGAAGCTTACTATGACAAGGGGAAATTGTCATTTTGCCCTCATTTGTGGTCCTCTTTTAAATTGTGTGTGTGTGTGTGTGTGTGTGTGTGTGTATGTATGTATACCTGTGCGTATGTATGTATGTGTGGTGTATGTATGTATACCTGTGTGTATGTATGATTATGTGTATATGTACACATGGGTATGTATGTATGCATGTGTGTATTGTACATATATATGTGTATACATGTTTGTATGTACACGTGTGTGTATGTATACATGTGTGCGTGTATACATCATGCATGTATGTATGCATGTGTGTATATATGTGTGTGTGTATATGTATATATACATGTGTGTATGTATGTGTGTATTATGTATACATGTGTATGTATACACGTGTGTACTGTGTGTACATATGTGTGTATACATGTGTGTACATATGTGTATGTACACATGTGTGTATGTATACACGTGTGTATGTATACATGTGTGTATGCATGTATGTATGTATGTATGTACATATGTGTGTATGTATACATGTGTATATACATGTGTATATGTATATATACATGTGTGTATACATGTGTGTATGTGTGTGTGTGCATCTGCCAAGGCACATTTGTGAAGGTCAGAAGGTAACATATTTTAAAGATTTATTTATTTTATGTATGAGTGCTCTATCTGCATGTATAGCTGTGTGCCAGAAGGGAGCATCAGAACACATTGCAGATGGTTGTGAGCCACTTTGTGGTTGCTGGGAATTGAACTCAGGACCTCTGAAGAACAGCCAGTACTTCTTAAGCACTCTCCACTCCTATCCCAATTTTTTTTGAGGTTTTATTTTTATGTGAATGTTTGTTTGACAGAACATATATATGATTACCTTGTGTGCCATTCCCACAGGCCAAGGAGGAGGGCATTGGGTCTTCTAACACTGGAGTTACATGCATTCATTATGCATGGCTCTTGGAGCCTAATCATCGTGGAGAGTTGTGAGGTAACATGTGGGTCCTGGGAATTGAATCCAGGTCCTCTGGAAAAGCAGCCAGTTCTCTTAACCATCGAGCCATCTCAGCAGCCCCCCCCCCCCCAGAGGGCTACCTTATGGAGTCTCTTCTCAACTTAAAGTGGTCATCAGGCTTGTGCAGCAAGCTTATTCGCCTCACCAGCCCTATCTGCAGTGTCTTTATGTCTCTGGTACTCAGACAGAACCCTCATCTAGTTTCATATATGGAAATACCTCACTTGCCTGCCTAATTGGTGCATATCATTTTATGTCTATAGTGGAACCTGCATAGAAATGAACCACACACTCAAGTCTGATCCATACGTCTCTTCTTGGTGAAATGCCTGGGAAGAGACCCTGTCCCTGGTGGCTGTGAGACTGGAGTGATATAACCCTTACCCCTGCCAAGGTCACTGCACAAAAGAGGCTAGTGAGGATGCAGCAGACAGGGCAGAAACAGCATTGTCCAATACAGGACAGTCCTTGGCTTGACTCTATGGCTCACTTTACAAGACCTTCTCACATACACAGTCCAACCAATCCCTTGTTGGCATTCATTATGCATGGCTCTTGGCGCCTAATCATCATGGAGATGCTGAACAGAACAGATCTGACAAATGCCACTCCTTGCTGCATCTTCTCTAACAGAGTCTTCGGTGATGCTTTGACATGTTCACATAACTCAAAGCATCCTCTCCAGGAACACCTTTCAGAGAGCATGCCACCTGCCATGCTCTCCATCTCTGCAAAGCAACCCTTCAGGACACCTTGGTCACTGAACTCCTCCCAGCTGTTCTGCCTTAACCAGGCTTCATTACAAGGAGGCTGTTTCAAAGCCAATGCTTTAGAGCAAACAGTGGGATAGCTTTAAATTTCCATATGACAACTCAGCCGTGGAGAGGCACATGGCCCTTAAGCACTCATAAGCCAGACTCAGAAACAACGTGCTTCCCCAGGGCAGGAAAGACTTGGACACACTAACGTATTTTCATTAGACTTTTAGCATCTCATTACTTCCTTGTCTAGCTGAAGTCAGAAGCCCAGACACTTAATTATTTCAGAGAAGAGTTTCAGGGCTCCCTCTTGGTGCCAGCCTCAGCTTATTCATGCTTGCTTTTTTTTTTTTTTTTTTTTTTTTGAAGAAAAAGAGTTAAATACCTCATATCATGTAGCAGGCTTCTGAGATCTAGGAAGCCATAATTTATGGGCAAACAATAGAATTACCAAGCCATGAAAGCATAAATATACCAGGTCATCAGAGAGGCAAAGGAAGATTAACAGTCCACAAACCTATTTAATTTTTTCATATCCCTTATGAGGACTTTTGAAGATTCTTGGCAAAGGGAAGAAAATGTGACTTTCAGTTGATGTGGCTTAAAACAGTAGTTACATACATCAGAAAAGCTGGGCTGAGAGATGGGGTAGGTAGAGCACTTCTTCGACACGTATGAAGCTTGGGTCACTGGCACCCATGGTCAGGTGGACCTCCATCCACCTGTAATCCAGGTACTCGGGAGGCAGACACAGGGGTTCCTTAGGTCAAGCTGATGAGCCTGATCCATCACAGGCTCCTCTTTCTCATGGCTTCCTAACAGAGAGGTCAGCTGGTAAATGATGAGCCTCCCTCCCTCCCTTTCTCCCTCCTGCATGAATATGCACATGTGATTTGTGTGTTTATGAGTGTTTGGATGAGCATAGCCACTCTGTTTGTGTGGGCATGTACTGCATATATGTGTGCCTGTCCAGACCCAATATGAACATGGAGAATTGTCCTGGATTGTGACAGGTGTTGCTCAGCTGAACAAGCAGGCTCCCCTGGCTCTTTAGCTTGTTCTGGGAAGCATCTCTGCCTCCTGAGAACTTGAATTGCAGGTGAATTCCAGGTCCACCTCATTTAATCAAAACTTGCTCCCCAACAATATAGGGATTAGAAGTAGGTTCAGAAAACCAACATGGGCCAGGCATGGTGGCACCCGCCTTTAATCCCAGCACTCGGGAGGCAGATGCAGGCGGATTTCTGAGTTCGAGGCCAGCCTGGTCTACAAAGTGAGTTCCAGGACAGCCAGAGCTACACAGAGAAACACTGCCTCAAAAAAAAAAAAAAAAGAAAAAGAAAAAGAAAAAGAAAAAGAAAAAAAGAAAAAAAGAAAACCAACATGGAAATGACAGTTAAGTTTGGCTTTTGATTAAACAGAAAATGGATCTTAATATGAATCTTGCAAGATTTGTAACTGACAAGTATGTTTTCTGAAATGTGATCTTAGCTGGGCACTGGGAATCTCATTTTTTTTTATCTGGAAACTAAAAATTCTAGATGTCACACGTGGCTTGTATACTATTTTTTTCTCTCTTTCTTTTCTTTCTTATTTTTTAAGCAAAATTTAATTTTCTAAGACCTGAAAATAGGTCAAACCAAATTGCAGGTTCTCTGAAGATGTTCTTTTATGAAATTAGGCCTCACAAAATTATTTTTTCATTCCTTCTTTTATCAAAGCTGTCTCTGCTGGCTTACAGTATCTCCATCTTCAGAACTCTCCACGTTGGATCGTAGGCTAAAAATAGAGATAAATTGCTCCAGTCAGACACTATCTGCTATCAGAAATCACCTGAACTTTGATTTCTACCTTAAAGATCCTGTGATTGGCTGGATGTTGTGTGCTGCCTACACGTGGAGCAGACAAAGACCCTGGAGACAAAACTCACTCCTGTTCCTGTTATTTTCATGAAATTCGCTAACAATTTAGACTTCAGAGATTTATCTTAGCATCTACAGAGGGACAGGTGGTGCTGAGATTTCCATGTGGTCGTAAGGACGCTTCATGGTTCAGCTACAAAAGAGTGACTTTAGGTAGTGTGTCAAGGGCATACAGGGTTATTAATACACACTGATTTTTTCAAGTTTTTTTCTCCTGTGTTTGTAAGTGTGGCATGTACATGAGTGTCTGCACTTGTTCACATATGTGGGTGCACCTATATGTGATGGGTTGTGCACATGTAAGCATGCATGTGGACATCTGGAGCTAACTCCAGGAATCTTCATGGATCGCTTCCTACTTTATTCACTGAAGGAGGCTTTCTCCAATAACAATGTAGCTATTCTAGCTAGCCACGTGGCTCTGGGAATCTGCTGTCTCCATGCTCCATACATGTGTGTTCAGGCATGCACATGAGCCCACAAATGTACACATATACATATCCAGAACTGTGGAGGACAAACAGAAGAGCAGATTTACATTTAAATATGTTATTCACCTATTTAGAGAGGATTTAAGACTATCAGTCTATCAAAATTAGAGAATAACTTAGTAAAGTTCTTGTCTCTCAAGTGTGAGGAACTGAGTTCAAAATCCAATAACCCATGTAAAAAAAAAATCAAGCATGGGGCTGGAGAGATGGCTCAGTGGTTAAGAGCACTGGCTGCTCTTCCAGAGACCAATTTCAATTCCCAGTACCCACAAGTTGGCTCACAAGTATTGGTAATTCCAGTTCCAAGGGATCCAGTACCTCTTCTGTCCTCTGAGGGTATCAGGCTCACACATGGAGAATATACATACATACAAGCAAAAACACTCATACACATAAAATAATTTTTTTTAAAAAGTCAAGCACAAGGTTAAGTGCCTATAATCCTGGCTCTGTGAGATGGAAGACAGAGGCAGAAGATGCCCCTGGACTAAGTGGCCAACTTAGTGTGGTTTAAAACCAATGAAACTCGGTCTCAAACGAAAGGTTGAAGGCTCCTGAGGACTAGCACTTGAGATCATCCTCTGACCTCTACACCATGTGGACACATTTACCTCCACACATGAATGCAAAAGAGTATGTGCACACATGCACGGGGGCAGGGGGTGATATCAACATTTTCAACTGATGTCAGAATATGTTGTTGTCTATTAGAGTATCTTGATGTACACCATTTTCAACCATCCTCTGTAGGGAACAAAATAAAGGGGGGCGGGGGAGGCCAGGGGAGAAGTGGGGGAGAAAAAATATGCCATGTCCAGCCAGAGTTCCTGTGCCCTGGGCAGGCAGATGTGGGGAGACTGCCAGGTCCTTTCCACATGGACCCTGGTGGAGATCTAAGCCTCTGACCCATGCGGCAGGGGGTGAAGGGGCAGTCCCCACAGGGGACCCTGAAGCAACACTCTGTTGCCCCAGGGTTATAGGAGAGAGGGAATAGGGGAAGAAGTTCCCAACTCCTGTGAGAGTGGTGCAGTGGATCTAGATGGAGCAGAGACTTTATGGTTTAAGAGCTTAATTATAGAAAGGCAGGGAGAAAGAGAGAAGGGAGAGAGAGAGAGAGAGAGAGAGAGAGAGAGAGAGAGAGAGAGGAAGAGCTAGAGAGAAAGTGTAAGAGGGAAAGGGAGAGAGGAGAGGAGAAGAGAAGACAAAGAGAAAGGGAAGAGGAGAGAGAAGTGAAAGAAATGAGAGGTAAAGGAACAAAGGAATAAGAGAGCAAGGTGGGGGCTGAACACCCCTTATATGGTCTTCACTGTTGCTAGGTAACTGGGGAGGAGTTTAGCCTGAAGGTCAGAAGCTTGGGCCATTGCTTATGTGACTACTGACCAGGCTTCTCTTATGGGGGCTGTGGGAGGTGGTAACTTAGGCAGGGGCCAGAGTTCCAGGAGCATGAGGGAATGCCTACTGTGTCATGAAGGTGAATTATGACCATCGGGGTTCAGACCTTAGCTCAACTGGATACCAGCCTGAAATTTCCCACAATCCTCCCCTTCTGTATAGTAAACAGTCAATTATTGCAATGACTATACAATAAGATGCTTTGCTTGTGTTATGAGAGCCTTCCAGAACATGAGATCTTTAAGTATCCATTCCAATTATCCTCATGCATTCATCTCCATCTTCAGGAGTCATTATCTTGGAAAGGGTTGTTTTTCAATGACAAAGAGTAAGATGTCTCTTTTTCTCTTTATTCATAACAACTTAATAAGTATATACATATATAAAATGGATCAAATCCACCTCCAAGTTCCCTCTCCAAGTCTCCTCTAGCCTTCCCCAACATGTCCCCCTCCCAACTTCATTCCTTTGTTTTCTAACCTACTAAATCTAGTTTGTGCTGCCCATATATACTCTGATATGGGGCCATCCACTAGAGCATGAGAATCCTACTAATGACCACACCCTCAAAGATGAATGACTCTTCTTTCTCCCATGGCCACAAACTGCCAATAGCTTCTCAATAAGGGGTGGGGGTGGAGCTAGAGGAAATGATGGTGGAGCTAGAGGGAGTGGACTTGGAACTAGAGGGAGTGGGGGTGGAGCTAGAGGGCTTCTTTCCCTTTTTTTGCTGACATTTTGACTGGTGATCGATCGTGTGCAGGCCTTATGAGGGTAATCATAGTTGCTGTGAGTTCATGAATACAGTGACCTTGTCCTATTCTGAAGATAGTGTTTGACAGCAACCACATAGAAGTGTTACTTTTATTGAAGGTATTAATAATAGTAATAATTTTAATATCTTGATTTCCAGTTAAATACCTCTGTTTCTTCATTACAAATATATTCCAAATATGTCTATTTTATGTGGGATATTTGTTTGTTTGTTGAGACAAAAATCTTGCCATGTTGCTTAGGCTGATAAATCTCCTGCCTCATCCTCCTGAATCCTGGTATTAGAGGCAAATTTACCACTGGACTTGGCTTTTCCTTGTTTCAATAAATTCTAGGTATTTTTTTTTTGTTCTTGTTGAAATTATTTCTAAATTATTCCAAGTTGGTAGGGGAAAAATGTCAAAATTTTGAAACAACTCACAAAAACATTTTAGATTCACCAGCTTTTAGTAATAGGATTATAACATTAGTAATATATCTTACCACTGTCACAGCTAGTTTAATTAGTATTTTCAGGGAGAGGGAGAACTATGTTAGCATCAATAATCAAATAAAAATTCAACAGGAAGCTTAAAATATGGCTCAGAAGTTAAGAGCATTTGTTGCTCCTGCAGAGGTCCTGTGTTCTGCTTCTGACACACACAGTACCAAGGGACCCAACACTCTCTTCTGGACTTCATATGTACACGCATGCACACACTTAAAAAAATAAATCCTAAAAATGTAACAATGCAACCATTTCAATACAGTAAACCCAATTTAATATCATTCAGTTTCATAAAACTTAATGAACTTCTATCCGTCAGAGGGAGATGGAAACCCCTGGGGGGTTAAAGGAACTGTGATTAACAGGCCAAACAGCCAGAGATAGCAGGAAAAGTCCCCACATACTTTAAGCAGTCTTTGTTCACAGACGTGCACTCTGTGGATCTCCGGCACCAACCACAGAGCTGCCTTTGAGGAATGCCACAGGAAGAGCCCACACTGATTACCCCAGATGGGATCTCAAAAGACACTGCCTTCATTTGCAAAGACAGTTATTGAAACCTGGCCAAACGTATTATGTCCTGATTAATTTTGTTCCCAACAAAGAGTGCCTCCTAAAGCCTGCCTTCTGTATTTCTGCTGTCTGTACAACTTGCACTGGCAACTGCCTTAAAATCCTAAGCCCCACTTCTACTTACCTTCAGCAGATTCCATTTAAATTTGGCACGGAGGTTCCCAAAGTCTTGCCTGGATCAGAAGCAGGGTCTCTTCTTCAACTCTTCATTTCATATCAATCTGAGCTGATGTCTTAGAAGCATATTTATGTTCGTTTATAGTTACCAACCACCATCCTGGCTCTGTGTTTGTCAGATGACCATATTGTCTTTGATGCTCTAAACACATGGTGCTCGGATGCAGACGGCAGCACTAAAGCTTCCTCCTTCCTTACTGTTGGCAATGGATGCCAAGCAAAAGCACGTGAAGACTGGAATAAAATCAAAGGAAGGCTCTTGAATCAGAATGTCTACAGAACCATTCAGCAAGATGACTTGGACAACATCTATTAGCATCTAAAATCTGAACAATGTAGAAGCTATGTTCACAAGAGAAATCTCCAGATTTGCCTTCTAGCGTCCCTAAGACAGTAGTAAATAATTGAGTTTTGCCCAAAGAGACACCTGGCAGACTCAGGTTCCTGGGAGCATCTTTTAGAGAAACATCTATAGGTTGTCTGGCAGCCACCATGCACCTAACTCCTGGCCTCCACTGATTGGTTCATACCTAAGGACCTGATAGAGGCCAGGAAACCATTTCCTTGTGAAATCTGGAATGGTAAAAGTGTTCCTTGGCCTGTTTGCCTCCTTGTTAAGAAGAGATGTCCACTCAGGCAGAGCTGGCAAACATTTCTCCCACAAGAGCAGATGAACAGAAGAGTTAAGGATGCACAAATACATCAAAGATGATTGACAGAGAAAACCACCCATGGACCCTCAATGTCCACTCCAGCTAAGTAGAACCTGCTTCCCTGAGCTTAATTCCAAGAGATGGCTGTTATTGCAACAAATCCCCTCTGTGGCCCAGCTAGCTTCAACCTATCTCCCATATTCAGGATCAGAAGGGTGTCAACCAAAGGGTGAAGCAGAAATAAGTCGACGACTATCGTGTTCTGAGCTCATTGGGAGAGTTACTGAGCAGAAGGTATCATGAGTTTCTTAGCAGCCAATCCCCACCCAATGGCTTCCTCACCAACATACACATTTTGCTTTATCAGCTACAGGTTTGTTTTTGTTTTTGTTTTTTGGGGGGTGTTTGTTTGTTTGTTTGTTTGTTTTGGATCTTAAAATCTCCAGGATACAAGGTGAACCATTTCAGGAAGAGTCAAAAGGTCAAAAGAGACTTTTCAAATTTGCTCTCTTGCCACAACTATCCGGGACAATAGGGCAACTACCTACTCACTGGTGTCTCTTTCACCTCTGTGGTGTTCAAAATACTAATAGGCACCTACTGGCCTGCTCTGGTTCTGTACAAATAATCAAGGATGAAGAATCAGAAGAAAATTATATGCTCGAGTGATCAGATCATTGAGTGAGGAGAAAAGATGGTTTGGGGCATTCAAACGGGGAGGGATTCAATAATATAATGTTCACATGAGCCTGGAACATGGAAGATAATAAGAGTATACTGGTCCAGGAGAGCACTGGGGCCAAAGCAGAGACTTTGAAAAAGAACAATTTTGAAATGCCTTTTTCAAAGGACACCAAGTCACAAAGTGTTCAAGGCCAGACCCTAAAGTCTTTTTTAAGCATGTTCACAAACTCACAAGTGTGCATAATCACACTCAACATACTCTCTCTCTCTCTCTCTCTCTCACACACACACACACACACACACAGAGAGAGAGAGAGAGAGAGAGAGAGAGAGAGAGAGAGAGAGGGATGGTAGCTATGAAGGCCAGAAGAATACATATCCCCTGAAGCTATAGTTACAGGTGGTTGTGAGCTGCCCAACATAGGTTATGGGAACCAAAGTTGGGTCCTCTGGAGGAGCAGCAAACACTCTTAACTACAAGCATCTTTTCAGTCCCTTAAACACCCAGTTTCACAGTATATATTCTGCTCATACCTGAAACCACTGAATAGGAACTTTTGAGACAAAAAAGAAAAAAGAAAACAAAACAAAAAAACCAAAAACCTGATTTGTAAAGTCATCGACACTGGTCATAAAGGATGGCTAGTATGTGAGCACAAACAGCTTGCCTTAGGGAAGGCATGGGATGAAAGCAAGCGCCAACAAACCACACACCCAGCCTCTGAATTAGCTCAAGTAATGATGACAGGGAAGGTGATGCTCTCAGACACTGGTCTCCAGCATGTGAGGCAGTGGAGGATGGTGACTGACAGAAGGCATGGTATCAGGTGGCTGGAGGCAGAAGGGAGAGCAGAGGGATAAGTGAGGATCCCTTCTCCAGAGGTGAGAATGAGAATGAAATGAGAGCTATAAAGGTGTTGAGACAGATGTCAGAGAGACAGAGAGACTGAAAGAAGGAAAGACAGGCTCACACAGAGGATGCAAGGGTTCAGGGCAAGGGCAAAATGAATGCTAATTTGGCAGGCATGATCCCAGGGTTTATAGCATAAACTAAGACACAGCTGCTCCTCCCCAAACCAAACCAAACAACACATCAAACAGCAAGCTTGAACTTCAGCATGGCATCTTCCAAAAGGCTGCTCTATGCTCCCTTGGAAGCACAGCTTAATCACATGGATACTAAAAACCCCTGCTTTGCAATGAAGCCAGCAAAGTCCTGCTGCTCAAAGAGCAAAAAGCAAGGCTGCATGCCTCCTGCAATCAAAAAAAATTATAAAGAATAAAACAAATTAAGATGTCAACGCTACCTTAAGCAGCTGGTTTCTTTCAATGTGGGCTCCACGGGAATACTGGGACTGCTTGGCCTAGCACATGACACATGTATGTTGGCTTGAGAATAGGCTTATACAGTAAATAGAAGGACATTTAAATGAAGTTAAACAAGAGCATAAAGGGAGAGATAATAGCTCTCAACTGAGTAGACAGAGGAAGCAATTAGCAGTTACAAAAAAAAAGTAAAGATGATTAGAAATGAAGACCAGGAAACTCATGGACAGACAGACAGACAAAGATGGAGAGCACAACGTTAATCAGAAACATACCTACAGACAGACAAAAATTAGCCAGTGGGCCCCTTGAACAGCAGCAAGCAGAGGTGATAGGTTAACAAGAGAAAAGCCAGGTCCAGTAATGCAGACCTGTAATTCTGGCAACTTAGGAAGCTGAGGTACGGAGATCACCAGTTCAAGGTCAACCTGGGTAACACATTAAATACAAGATGAGCACTGGCAACCTAGTCAAGACTCTTGTCTCAAAATTTGAAGTGAAAAGAGCGCTGTGGGGGAGGGGAAGCTGGAGAGATGGCTGTGGGGGAGGGGAAGCTGGAGAGAAGGCTCAGAGGTTAAAAGCACTAGCTGCTTTTGCAGAGGACATCTGTTCAATTCCCAGCAGTCACGTGATGGTGCCCAACCCTCTGTAACTCTAGAACCAGGGGAATCTGATGCCCTCTTTCGCCCTCTGTGGGTAATGTATGCACGGGGTGCATGAAGCAACATTGGGAATGAAGAGTACCTGGCGCTGACCTCTTCAGGAGAGCTCATAAAAAACGGCTGCATACTATTATTCCAAGATATACATGCAGGCAAAGCAACCATATACATACAATACATTTTTAGAAGTTCTTTTCTCTTAGACTAAAAAAACATAGCAGAGGCTGTAACTTAGTGGTAGAAAGCTGGTCTAGCATGTCTATATTCTGTCCTCAGCAAGAGGAAAGGAGGGAGGGAGGGAGGGAGGGAGGGAGGGAAGGAGGGAAGGAGGGAAGGAGGGAAGGAGGGAAAGATAGGCAGATGCATGGACAGAAAGAGAGAGGGGAGAAGATGAAGAGAAGGGGATGAGAAAGAGGATGAGGACATGTGGAAGGAAGAGAAGGGAAGAGAAGAGAAGAGGGGAGGGGAGGAGGGAAGAGGAGGGAGAGAAGGTGGGAGAGAACATCAAACTCAGTGGAAGAAACCAAAGCAGAATGCAGGAGCTGAGACAGGAACCCTGTATGCATTTCCTCTGTGTGTCCCTGCCCTTATCTTCATCCACCCCAGTTCCACAGCTCAGGAATGGTTGCTCAAGTGTGCAATTAATTGAGTGTCTGTCTCCAGTTCTCTCTCTGTGCCCAAATTCGCAGTACAGTAGCAACTTGTGCTATCCTGCTTGTGCCTCGTTAACAATATTGCTTTGTTGTGCAAAAAAAAAAAAATCTTACTTTGCTTGGGCTAAATTAAAATTTAACAAACTATCAGGTTGCCACAGGACTAACAAGCCACTGGCAACTGTTTAAAACAAACTTGAAGAGTAGGCACTAGACAGAGGAGTTTCAGAGGAAGACGTGAAGCTGCTAGCAGCAGAGCATGAAATAAGGGTTTTATTGGAAAAGAGTGAGCCCTCCTACAGAAAAAATGAAACCATCAGATGCCTTGCAGTTTCCAACAGCTGGAGTCCTGTGTCAGATTCTCCATTCCTCATCCAGGTCTGCCTGTCAGCCTCCTGGCTGTCCGGGGTCTCTTTCAAGAAACAGAAATGGCATAAAAATAATTTTGTATGTTCGAACAATGTTATTCAAGACACACAGCCAAGGTGATGTATTTAAACAAAATGAAACAGCACAAGGTAAACAAACTCCTATTGTGCAGAGGGAGCTGCCTGGAAAAATGTTAAGCAAAGGATGGTTTGGAGAAAGACGATGGTTTGGAGAAAGATGGGAGGGATGAGGGTCACAAAACTGACTCTGCCTCCCCCTAGCAGCCATCAATTTTCATTAACATCTCATCTAAGGGTGGGGCCTCTGGAGCCCCCTGCCTCTCTATGTTGGAGTGGTGACTGACTAGGTCTTATACAGATCTTATGCCAGCAGCCACAACCACTGACAGTTCATAAGCTCAGCAGCCCTGTCATGCCCAGGAAACATTATTCTCAATATTCTTCCCCAACCTTTGGCTATTATAACTTTCCTGCCCCCTCTTCCAGGGTGTTCATGAAAGTCAGTTACCCAGTGTTATAGGTTCATCCCTCAAGACTCCATGAAGCAACATTGGGAATGGAGAGTACCTGGCAATGACCTCTTCAGAAGAGCTCATAGAAACTGCTACATTCCATTATTGAAAGAAACCCTCCTTTTCTTCATCTTTAACACATCCCTCTCTAGTAGGAAGTAAAGGTTTGTATTTGCTTGTGTGTGAGTTTCCTTTAGCTTGCTTTGTTTATCTAGTACCCTTAAAATACAAATTGATTGATTTTTTTCAATTGTGTTGTTTAATTGCTTTAGCATACATGTATGAGAGATATGTACGTGTTGTATATATATATGCAACTGTATGCACTGGTACATAGGTATAGATGCTCAGAATTATGTCCTTTCCTACCACTCTCTGCTTGATAAAGGGTTTCTTACTAAGCCTTGAGCTGGCAGTAGCCATCCTCAGCCACCCTCCTATCTCTATCACTCCCTGGACACACAGACACACAGACACACACACAGGGCACTGGTGTAACAAGTGTACAGTGCAGACTCACAACTGACTTTTTGCATAGATGCTAAAGACTAACTCCAGTCCTCATGCCTGCACAGTAAGCACCCTTACCTTAAGAGCCATCGTCCTGCTAGGATACAGGAGTTCTTGATAGTCAACTTGAAACTGTGATCACCAAGAAGACACAGCACAGAGTGTATCTATTAAGATACACTCAGAGAGGTTTACATGAAGAAGGAATACCTGCTCTGAATGTCAACTGGCATCCTGAGCTATATAGATATGAGGAGGCTGGATGGTCAATAGTATTCTTTTCCCTCTCTGTGCATGAATGAAGATACAATGTAACCATCCTCTCTGAAGATACAATGTGACCAGCTGCTACGCTTCTGCCGCCATGCCTTCCACACCATGACCCACTGCACCCTCTAACTGTGAGCCAGCATAACCCTTTCTTCCTCCCTTAAGTTGCTTTTAGCAAGTATGAGAAAGGCACGTAATAGACTGACAAAGGAGACTCTTTTGTTTTGCACATGGTGTCAGTATTTAGCAACCTACAAACTCTTAACTAATTCTCGAGGTTTTACTGGTGCTTCCAAAGAATTGATTCTGAAATAGGATGCCTGTCTGTTTTCAGAAGAGAAATGGGCCATTAATTTCACAGTTTCTAAGAAATCATTCTTTCCTCTTGGATGCTGCCAATTATTTGTTCTTTCTGGAAGGCGCCAACAGCTGGGCTGCAGGAGTTCGTGATGTGTTTCATAATAACCTCATTGCTTGGCTCAAGTGGTCCTTTCTTAAAGGTTGATGTCAGGTGGGCAGCAGTCTGTGCTGGCCTCATCTGTAGAAAGAAATTAGAAGAATTATAGTTAAGAATGCCAAGAGTATTTCAGGGATTTCTGTCAAGTGTGCTGCTCACAGACATGAATTCTTATAAATTAAATTTTGAAGGAGGATTTCAGGAAAGCAATTTCAATTATTTTTTTAATGATCCTATTGAAGGATGAGGTAAACTATCTGTAGCCCTGCATTAGTCTTTATGCAAGCACTTGTGTACCCCACTGGGAGGCAGAAGAAGCTTGACTGAAGGACAGAGATGGGGGTGGGGCTTCCAAACTTCCAGATATTTCCATTGGTGTATTGATTAGAAGTCACTGACACCCAGAATTAAACTACTAAATCCATTCGGATACTGTACTGGTTAGTTTTCTGTCAACTTGACACAAGCTAGAGTCATCTGTGAAAGAGGAAACTCGATTAAGGAACTATCTCCATAGACAAATCTATGGGGCATTTTTTCTTGATTAGTGTGGGAGGAGTCAGACCACTTTGGGCAGCACCACCTTTAGGTGGATAGTCTTGAGTTGTATAAGAAATCAGGCTGAGCCATGTGGAGCAAGACAGTAAGCTGTACCCTTCTGTGGCCTCTGCTTCAGTTCCTGCTTCCAGGTTCCTGCCTTGACTTCCCTCCATGATTATAAGCCATAAGACAAAATAAAATCTTTTGTCCCCAGAATAGTTTGGGTTGGTGTTCATCACAATGACAGAGAAATCTGACTGGGATACATATCATGATGGAATCTGGAAAGGATTTTTTTAATATTAGCATTACTAATACTGAAATATAAGCAGAGAATTCAAGCCATGTTTTGTGGGTAGAAAGGATCATGACAGCATTTGTGTAGAGACTAGACCAATGAGGAGCTGGAAAAGGTGTTGATGACCCAGGGCAAGTGGCAGTAGCTTGGGCTGGGATGACTACAGTGATGATGGAGAGCAATAAGAAGACACTACCTGTCTTGTGTGATTCCAACCCACCAGGACACAGTAAGCTATTCAGTATCTAGGAAAACGACAAGCCTCTGAGACCACATTTTTCTTGGAGTTGAAACATTTCATCCTTGGGGCAAACTCTCTAAGACTCAGGAAGAAATAAACAACTCAAAAGTTTCAGGAAGTCCCTGACACTGACCAGATGCCCAAGGCTCCTCCTTCCCGTCTTTATATAAACTGTGAGGACTACAAAGGAGGAGGAGACTCTCCACCCCACTGATCTGCCTACAAGTTGTACAGAGAGCTACAATATTACAACTTCCACAAATTAGCACCCAAGGTGGGGTGAGTTTTGATGAAGCTGCCTTTGTATCATCTATGCTCTTATGAGTAACCCCTCACCTATATTCTTGTAATTAACTCTAGCTAAGTTACTGGTTCACAAATTTCAATGTTGATGTTATGGTCTACTGTCAGTCCTCTACCTTAAGTGACTACAGGTTTATTCATGCCTCCCCAGGAATAGTGTCATACAGTAGAGCCCATCCCAGGTCTTCAGTCAAAATGATTGTATAGCTGCTGATGCCATTTGCCAAGATATACAAAGGCAGGGACAAATGAAGGGGGATGACTGTCCATGCAGAGAGAGGGCACACCTCCTGGAATGTTCCAGAATTATACTTTATGATTAAGTCATTTTTTAAAAGGATGCATCCAAGTCCAAAACAAATTCTGCTGCACAGTTCATCAGAGTTAATTGGCTGGAATTTCATTGTAACAGAGGCTTGTCCTCACAGCCACAAATGATGCCATTTGAACTAGCGTTCATGCCGGAATGACTGTGTCATCAGCCACGGATTGGGAACAGAAGGCTGAATCAATTGGCAGTAAAATGAGAATGAGCCCCTGGTGAAAACGGGATGCTTCCTGCAAGGGACTCTCTAATTGTTAATCAATTGCAATAAACCTTCTGGTCAACCTCCAAGGATGAGCTGTGTGTCCCGCTTGAGACTGTGCTGACTGCTGGCCATTTCGTGAATGCTGTTGAGGCTTCTGAATAAAGGTCACATTCCCCATTCCTTCAAAGAGCTGGCCTGTTTCAAGAAAGAGGGCAAACAAAGGAGGGACTCTCAGACTGGGTCAACTATCACCTCAATAGAGATTACAGATTTCTTCCCTGAACTAGGATGAGAGCCAGCAAGCTAAATGATCAAATGAACATGATGGCCACAAACCAAGCATCCTTAGAACACTGACCTTGACTAGCTAGTGTACAAGGTCACTACTTGTGTAAGTTAATTTTCTCATTGCTATGATAAAAATACCTAACAAAGGCAATTTAAGGAGGGGTTTGTTTAGCCTTATAATGTGAGGAGGATACAGTGCATCATAGCAAAGATGTCTGGGCAGCAGGAATGTGAGGTGGCTGGTCCCATTGCATCAGCAATCAGGCAGTAGAAAGAGATGGATTCCAGTACTCAGCTTGCTTCCTTATCTTCTCATTTTATTCAGTCTGCAACTTCATCCCATAGAATGGCACTGCCCACATTCAGAATGTGTCTTCCCACAGAAATTATGGTACATTTACACAATGGAGTACTACACAGCTATTAAAAACAATGAATTTATGAAATTCCTAGGCAAATGGATGGATCTGGAGGGTATCATCCTGAGTGAGGTAACCCAATCACAAAAGAACTCACATAACATGTACTCACTGATAAGTGGATATTAGCCCAGAAACCTAGATACAATTTGCTAAACACATGAAACTCAAGAAGAATGAAGATCAAAGTGTGGACACTTCGCCCCTTCTTAGAATTAGGAACAAAGCACACACTGAAGGAATCACAGAGATCAAGTGTGGAGCTGAAACAAAAGGATAGACCAACCAGTGACTGCTGTAGCCGGGATCCATCCCATAATCAGCCACCAAACACAGACACTATTGCATGCAGCAGCAAGATATTGCTGAAAGGGCCCTCATATAGCTATCTGGTGTGAGGCTATACCAGTGCCTGACAAACACAGCAGTGGATGCTCACAGTCAGCTAATAGATGGAACACAGGCTTCCCAAGGGAGGAGCTAGAGAAAGTACCCAAAGAGCTGAAGGGGTCTTCAACCCTATAGGTGGAAGAACAATATGAACTAACTAGTATCCCCAGAGCTCATGTCTCTAGCTGCATATGTAGCAGAAGATGGCCTAATTGGCCATCATTGGGAAGAGAGGCCCCTTGGTCATGCAAACTTTATATGCCCCAGTACAGGGGAACGTCAGGGCCAAGATGTGGGAATGAGAGGGTAGAGGAGCAGGGCAGGGGATGGGGGAGGGTTTAGGGGACTTTCAGGATAACATTTGAAATGTAAATGAAGAAAGTATCTAATAAAAATTGGAAAAAAAAAAAAAGAATGTGTCTTCCCTCTGTTAAGGCTCTCTGGAAATGTCCTCACAGGTGTGTCCTAAAGAGTAGTCTAGGTATTTCTAAATCCCTTCAATTTGCCCATGGGGATGAGCCACTTCATAACCCAAACCAAACAGGATCCCTGAGACTGCAGGAAACAAACAACTATGAGAGAGAGGGACATTCATGGCTGACAGAAGCCTGTCTGGTTGTGGCGTCAGGGCAGCATCCACACAGGAGATGTGAGAAAGCCCAGCAGCTCCTTCACAATGCCTACAAACAGGTCACTTAACCTCTGTAGCTAAATGCCCTTATCTATGAAATAACTGTTTCGGTTCCTACCCATGAATGACTATTATGTATTCTAAACGTTCAACAATTGTCATTGTTGGTATCTCTGTCCATATAACTAGAGAGCACACATCTGGTCTAAGTTGAGGGTATCATCTAAACTCTGCTTCCAGCAGGGTTACCCAACGCTAGGTTTTCCCAGGTTCTAGTATTGCCAGGTCAGAAATCTTAATATCAAGTCAAAGTCCTTAACGTTAAAATAAATAAAATGACAAGTACACAAGTATACTGGATGGCTCAAATAAAACACAGGTACAGACCAAGGCTGAGATTTCACATGCCATTTGGGTGAGGCAAGCATGTAATCTGTGTGCATAGCTGCAGGATCATCAGAGTTCTTCTCCTTTCATTACACATCAAACACACTGACTTATTCTCCGGGATAAGGATAAGGCCCTTCCATATCACAGATGGGAAAGTCAGGCTCAGAGACACTAACAGACTCACTCAAGTACAGGGCAAAGCAGGGATTGAAAGGGAGGAACCTCTGAATCCAGATAGAATGTTCCTAGTTTTTGTGTGTATTAATTAGTTTTCTGTTGCTGTGAGAACACACCATGACCAGAAACAACCAAAGGAAGGAAAGTTTATCTGGAGTTACAGTTCCAGAAAGAAAGAGACACGGCAGTGGGTAGAAGGAGCAGGAAGCTGAAAGGTCTCGTCTTCAACCAGATGCAGAAAGCAGAGAGAACAAACTGGAAATAGTTGCCAGAGTAAAATAATCACACTCTATCTCCAGCTATGTACTTCCACCATTAAGAGATCACCTCCTTAAAGTTCCCATAACCTCCTCAAGACAGCGCCACCTGCTGGGGAACTAAGTATTTAAATAGGTGACCCTATGGGGGATATTACTCATTCAAATCACCACTCTGTGTTACATACCACCTTCTACGTCTCCAGAAATTTGCCGCTCAGCCCCACCATAATCAGAGGGTGGTATCAGTCACTGGGAAGCAGGACATGCTGCCTCAATCCATTTCTTCAGCCTAACCATCATGCCCCCGCTTTTAGCACAGGTAAACAGGTCGTGATGGAATGCTTTAGCTTGCTGTAGCTCATACTAGCCACACACGTGCTAAATATTGAGTAGAAGCTGCAGTGCACCTCTGGACATTTCTGTTTTCATTTGTATACATCAAAATTCTGGATACAGAAATCTAATTTAATTAAATGCGGGAAGCTGTCTAGCAGTATTCAAGCAGCTATGATGTCATTTCCTCCTCCTTTTCAAGCCTCCTGTTAGAACTTTGCAGGAGAGTGCTACTCAACCCAAGCAGATTCTCCTTCCCAGGGTCTCATGATGCTATTAATTTCTGAGGATATATATACTCTACCCATTAATTACCCATTCTTCCTTAATTGAGTTAAAAAGGTAACTACAAAGGGTGTTTCTAACTATTGGCTTTGACCACAAACATCTTAAGACTCATAGTCATGTACTGGCATAGCCAAGTATCATTGAAAGATGCCCTTCAGTGTCAAGGGCCGTGTCTTACTTTAAGCCCTATTTCTGTGATAAACACCATCACCAGAAGCAATTTGGAGAGGAAACGGTTTGTTTCAGTTTACAGCTTATAGCCCATCACTAAGAGAAGGCAGGGAAGGAACTCAAGGCAGGAACCTGGAGGCAGGGATTAAAGCAGAAGCCATAGAGGAATGCTGCTTACTGGCTTGCTCCCCATGGCTTGCTCAGCCTGCTTTCTTATACCTACACCCCAAGACCAGCAGCCTAGGGATGGCACCAGCCATGGTGGACTGATCTCTCCCATATCAATCATCAACCATGTATATTCACCTCAAATATGTCCACTGACCAATCTGGTAGAGGCACTTTGATGGAGGCATTTTCGCAAATGCAATTCCCTCTTCCCAGATGACCTGGGCTTGAATCAAGATGACAAAAGTCCACCCAGCACAGGCACATGAGTCACCCAGAGGAGAGAAGAGCTATAGAGACAGAACCAATGCTGATCTAGAGACACGGGCTCCAATTTGTTTCTCTGCCATGGTATTATCTTGGGAAAATTGTATGGATTCATAATTCTGTTTTATTTCCCTTTTAAGGAATTTATTCTATTAGAATGTCAACTGGAAAGTTTCTTAATATCAAACTTCTTTTCTTATGGTAATTTCCACACGTGATAAATAAAATCAAAGTGTAGTTAAATGTCCCCAGCATAAGCTGTGCTCACATATGCTGGAGGGAATAGTAACAAAGAAAGTATCTGTACTTATTCATCCTAGAGTAAGAAGGGTGGACATAACCAGGTGTTTATCTTGCAGCATTTCCAATTACTTCTTGGGATCTCTCTCTCTCTCTCTCTCTCTCTCTCTCTGTGTGTGTGTGTGTGTGTGTGTGTGTGTCTTTCTCTCTTCTTCTTCTTCTTCTTCTTCTTCTTCTTCTTCTTCTTCTTCTTCTTCTTCTTCTTCCTTCTTCCCCTCCCCCATTTTCTCTTTCTCTTTTTAGAGATAAATAAATACATGCCAGAAAACACACTTTCATAATGAGATGCAAGGTCTTGCTATGTAGCCTAGGCTGGTTTTTAAGCTCTTAAAACTCTTAAACTCCTCCTGTCTTAGGCTCCTAATATTCTGCTAGTATAGGCATGAGACAGGATGTGATGCCTGAATTGAAAATAAAAAGAACAAAAGAAAACAAGCAAGAGAGAGCATCACATATTTTTGGGTGGAGAGATGACTCAGCTGGTGAGGGTGCCTGACAACCTTAGCAGATCCCTGGAACCTGTGTGGTGGGAGAGAACTGTCTCCCACAAGTCATCCTCTGGCCTCCAAACTCACTTTGGGAATCACAAGCACACGATGGAGTATACACATGCGCAATAAAGTAACTAAAATATTTTTTAAACACACCTATGTATTGCATTATGTGTTAGGTAAGTGCTCTTCACCACAGCTATTGCTCATTGCTCTCAGACCAGTGTAGGTCCACTCAGGTACCATGTTCCAATGTCTCAGTCAATGACAGGGCTCAGGTCCCATCTCTATGGTATTCAAAGTAATCATATGACTCATCTATTAACACTGAAGGAGCTCTGCAAACCACCCAGTAGAGACTCCTTAACACTTACAGCTCCCTCAAACCAAGTATCACCGTAGTAGTCTTGGAGTGTGCAGGAATGGAGGGAAGCACAGGTCAACCTTCCCAAGAAGGGCACTGTTACCAAGCAGCCATCTATAAATGTTGCAGATACACTCTTCTGTCTTTTGAATTAGTTCATTTTGTTAATGAATTTGTTTCATTTAATTAATTCAACTCATGAATTTATTAATGTATGTTGTAGGATGCTCTTCTCAGAGCATGACATGCTCACATCTATCTAAAAGCTAAATCAGTTACCAGTGCCCACAGGACATCCTACTAACATTCCATAGTCGAGAAAACAGAAGTGACCATGAGTACTAGACACATAGGCTCTGCCTCTCCATGGGCATATATAAGATTTTCATTGTTGGGGAGTGGTGCAGCTGGAGCAATAGACATTTTCTTCAGTAGTGTAGCTGCCCATAAGTTACCTATGTTCCTGTGAACCCTCTCCCACTCTTGTAAGTAAGCCTTCAACTAGACTTTATTAATTTTTAGGATTCATTATTCATCTTTTACATTTGTATTTATATGCATGTTTTGTCTGCCTGTGTGCATGTTCCTGCAGAAATCAGAAGAGGTTGACAGATTCCCTGAAAGTGAAGTTGCAGCCAGTTGTGAGCTACCTCAAAGGTGCTGGGAACAGAACCTGACTCCTTTGCAGGAGCAGCCAGTGTTCTTAACTGGTGAGTCATCTCTCCACCCCAAAGATTGTATTTATTTATGAGCATATGTATATGTATGTGAGTGATTGTGTCTATATGTGGGCATGTGCATGTGAGTGAAGATGCCTATGGAGGTTAGAAAGGAGCACTAGATCCTCTGGAGCTGGAGTTACAGACATCTGTAATGTGGTGCTGAGAACCAAACTTGGGTCCTCTGTAAGAGCAGCAAGCACTTTTAGCTACCAAGCCCTCTCTCCAGCCCCATAAATAATTTTTAAAAATTCAGAAATAGGGCTGGAGAGACGGCTCAGTGATAAAGAGCACCGATTCCTCTTCCAGAGGTCCTGAATTCAATTCCCAGCAACCACATGGTGGCTCATAACCATCTGTAATGGAGTCTGATGCCCTCTTCTGGTGTGTCTGAAGAGAACAACAGTGTACTCATATACATAAGAAATTAAAAAATCTTTTGTAAAAAAAATTGGAAATAGTTCAATAAATAGGCAATATCTGAAAAGCCTTGGGGACTCTGCCTAGTCAGAGTATCAATCTCACACAGAGACATTCTGTAAGCAGTTCCCACAAAATGTCACACAGGACTGGCTCACTGACCTCTCGCACCCCTGACTTCTCTCCCACCTCTCCTTTTCCATCCATGTTAGACGACTGATCTCTGACTAAATTTTAACTCATTTTTTTCGACTATGTGTGATCTCCTCAAGAATTTCATAGGCACATGGACACAGACATGGCCTCAGGAAATAATAATACGGGACCAAACCAAAACCAGAGCACCAGGAGTAACCACAGCACAGAATGTCTCTTAGAAGAATGGGCTTGCCCTTTGTAATTTGGAAATGAAGAAACAGGAGCCCTCGTTGGGGAAAACCATCTTATAAATTAATATCAGCCTCATTTACTAAAGACATGGCACTAGTTTGTATAGTAATTTATCAGTACCTGGTTATAAAGGAAAAGTCTCTCCCTGTGGGTAGTGAGATGTATGACCACCTGAATTGGGTCTTTAGAACCCATGTAAAGTTGGGACAGAAATCATTGTACAGAGTTGTCCCCTGACTACCACATGTACACTGGGGAATTCACACCCATTTTCATACATTTAATGCATGTGTGTGTGTGTGTGTGTGTGCGTGCGCGCGCGCACACACACACACACACACACAAATAATAATAATAAATATGATTCCTTTTATTAAAAAGCTTATACAGTCATCACTAGGACCCATGCAACCAGACCCTATTTCTCAGGGTCTGACCAGCAAAAAGAATAGAAAGGTCAAAGCCAGACCTAGGTATAAATCTGTGGAGACAACCTACCCAGACCCACACTCCAAATACATCACAGTGGTTTTGCATAACTACAACTGAAATGTAACTATTAAAGAGAAAGTCTGATGCAGACATAAAATCGCAATAAAAAGACACAGTACACTTCTGGGATGTCCAACCATGTCATGTCCCATTAGGCTCTTATACTCTTGAAGCTGGTGGCACTAATTTACTGCTTCCATCGTAAAGTTCTCCTCCTGGGAGGGAGAATAGGGATTCTTAATCATTGCTTGTGAGTGACTTGCTTCATTAACCAAGGGTGGAAGAGTCTATAGTCAGAGGTGGTTCTGGGGGAATTGGAAGGGTTGAAAAATCTGCCTGGAACTCCACTGATTTCTCAGCTGAAAATCCTCCGAAATGCTGTTGATTCCATTCTTTGTGGAAGTTGTCAACGCACAGTTGGAATAGGCTCCAGAGAAGACAGAGCTGCTGGTAAGAATGTCTACATACATCACACTGAAAGATGAAGAGTGATTGGGTATTGGAATTGTGGCTCAGTTGTCAATGTGCTCATCAAGCATGTACCATGTCCTAAGTTCAATTCCCAGTGACACATAAAGTAGGTAAGCTGGTGCACACCAGCAGTCCCAGTACTCGGGAGGAAGAGGCAGGAAGATCAGAGGTTCAAGGTGAGTCTCCCACACATACACACTATATATACACTATATATAAAATTCTGAGACATCCAAGAGTACAGGAGACCAAGACCATGACCCAATAGATAGATAGATAGATAGATAGATAGATAGATAGATAGATAGATAGATAGAGAGATAGAAAGAGAGATAGAGAGATAGATAGGCAAGCAGATGGACAGACAGACAGATTAAATAGATAGTCAAATCTCTCAAAAGTAAGGTACACAGAAACAGGTACAACTGTCTAGATTCTACAGAAAGATTTCTCAATTTTTAAGTATTTTTAATTTATTCCTTGACAATTTTGTGATTTATACAATGTACTTTGATCCTCTCAATTTACAAATATCTCCCTTCAAATTCCCATAGTGCCTCTACCTCATCTCCCTCCCTACTTCATGTCCTTTTGTATTGTTATTTTAAAAACCCCAAAGTCCTACTAATCTTTTGTATATTTG
This sequence comes from Mus minutoides, assembly GCA_902729485.2. NCBI lineage: Eukaryota > Metazoa > Chordata > Mammalia > Rodentia > Muridae > Mus > Mus minutoides. The sequence continues at coordinate 5,894,622 of LR749495.1, read as the reverse complement.
CATGAGTATGGGGCCATCGACTGGGACATAGGCAACCTATTAATGGTCATATCTCTCAAGGAAAGTAGCCCTTCCTCCCTCTGCCACCATCAAACCACCAGTGGTGCCACCGCTAGGGGTGGCACCTCAGGATCCCCCTCCGGCCACACTGACATTGTGACTGACTTGGTCTTGTGCAGGTAGCCACAGCTGTTGTGAGGTGACGTGCTACATCTCCAGAGGACAGCATTTGACAGCTCTCCCTCCCATCTGCTAGCTCCTGCATCCTTTATGCATTCCCCCTTCCCTACAGAAAGACATCTTCAAGCCCAGGAGGTATGTGAGCTGACTCAGGAAGAATTTTCAGTCTTCCTTTGGCTAAATCCTGGTTGGGCTTGAGCATTCTCTTCTGTGATGAGAGGAGGGAGACGAAGCAGCAGTAGGAAAGGTGACATCACGCTGCGGAACAGAAGACCTATGTGTTCGTTAGCTTTCCTGTTACATTCATAAAGCACTGGCCCGGAACAGCTTAAGGGAAGGAAGGTTTTGTATGGCTCACACTTCCATGTCACAATCGATCAACAAGAGATGTCAGGACAGGAAGTTAGGGCAAGAACTTGGAGGCAGGAACTGAAGTGGAAACCATACTTACTACCTTGCTTCCAATGACTTACTCAGCCTGATTTTCTTACAGCGCCCAAAACCACTGGTCCAGGGACAGCACCACCCACAATGGGCATGGCCCTCCCCCACCAATCATCAATCAAGAAATGCCTCACAGGCATACCTGCAAGCCCTGATGGGGATGAGTCTTCATTTAAGGTTCCCTCTTCCAGGATGACTCCAGTCTGTGTCACTATCCCCATCTATATTAGTTCTTTTTCTCCTTTCTATGAGAAACTGTCTTGAGAAGAGCAACTTAAGAAAGAGATTTTTTTGTTTGGTTTGATGATGATGATGATGATGATGATGATGATGATGATGATGATGATGATGATGATTGGCTCACGGTTCAAAAATACAGTCCATCATTGTGGGGAAGGTGTGGCAGCAGGAACAAGAGGCAGCTGGTCACATGGATCTGTAATCAGAAAAGAGAGAAATGAATGATATTGCTTAGCTCAGTTTCTCATTTTTATTCAGAGCCTGCAGTCTCTCTCCTCTGATGCTGTCAGGGCTCAAAGAGGAGAACCCAAGGCTGTAGCCAAAGATAACTGCTGTTTCACACCGGTTCTCTCCTCCTTGCTCAACAAAAACCCCTCCACTCTGCAGCCTCTCGGGAACAAGGCATCTGGTAAAAAGAGGCTGCAGGTGAGTGTGAGCATTTGACCCACAGCTGCCAAGAAGACGCCAGAGGACATCCGTAAGAGTCCCCAGGAGTGCCTCTGTTATATGAAAGCAACATCAGCCAGGTACCACTGCTCCATGTCTCCCTCCTTCCTACTCCAACTACTGCATGTGAGGACCTGCAATCAGAACACCATCTTGCTGCATGAAGCAGTAGTCCTGGTGATAAAAGAAGCCCTGAGCATGTAGGAGGAAGGAGAAACAGGTATGCCCTCCCCTTCTCCTTTTCCCACAGTGAGAAAATCAGCTAAACCTGGGGAGCTCTCACAGTGTTAAGTCCCAAGGAGCCCACTCACCTACAGGCTCACTTTTAACTACAGAAAAGATCCAGGTGAGACTTTTACTAATGTGTCAACAAGCCAGTGTTCGCTGTGTTTTTAGTTGTGTAGGTGGGTAATCAGAGAGTATTTTTTTTTCCAGATACTTCAAAGGGTGCTGCTAATGGGCTGGCTGAGAACAGTATTTCTATGGCTGCCCTGTTCTGAATAAAGTAACTGTGTAAAGACTAAGGAAGTAACTGAACACCTAGACGTTCCAGGTCCGCATTCTCAAGAAATAGCTACATAAGAAATACTTGAAGCTGAGTTTCAGAGCAGGACATTTTTCTTCTGAGAATGGATGGCTTTTAGAAATAAATGGGATGACTTGGGGACTTTGAGGACCTCTAAGGTAGCTAACAAGAAAATAACACACATCAGCAAAACCTCCCCAGCACCATCAACCTTGCCCATAGAAGAAACACTCACTAAAAGTGTTTAAAGTCATCTCAGAGGCAGTTTTCTAGGTAAACTGAGCTGGGCATCAGAACAAATGTGTGCCCTTCCCAGCTTCCTCAAATGATAACTAAGGTCACCAATTTTTCTAGATCCTATTCTCATTCTCAGTTTGGGTAAGAGATGTTCTACAGCCAGAGGTATTGAGAATGTGAATCCTGTGGTATATGACTTCTATTTCTATAAGTTCAATATTATGAAGAGTCTCATACATGTCTCTATCTACTTAATCACTGTATCGGTCTCCTGGGCTAGCATTATCTTATAGAACAATCCCTCTACTTCTACCTTCGCCCCATCTCATCACTACCTTCGCCCATCTCATCACTACCTTCGCCCCATCTCATCACTACCTTCGCCCCATCTCATCACTACCTTCGCCCATCTCATCACTACCTTCGCCCCATCNTCCCCATCTCATCACTACCTTTTCCCCATCTCATCACTACCTTTTGATGTAGACATTGATGACCCTGTTAAAATCTGTTCTGTGGATGGATCTACAAAGATAGCCTGGCTTAAGTGTATGCTGTGCTAAAATGAGGAGCCAAGTCCAGATCCCCAGCATCCATGTGCAAAGGCAGAGGCAGAATGCATGGATAATATTAACAGGGGAAGGGGAGACAGGATGACTGGAGACAGGATGACTGGAGCTAACTGGCCAACTTAACTACTGAGCTAAAAGTTCAGTGAGAAACCTGTCTCAAAAATAAGGAGATACCAGATGAGGAAGACACCTGTTGTCAACCTCTGCCAGATATTTTAGCTTTCCTACTCTCCTGGCTCCAGGCTGGCTTGGTTGTAAGCTTAGCCCCAGGGTGGATCACCTTCTTATATACTTCCCCCAGTGAAACACTCACTCTTCTGTTTGATACTCTGATACCTTCCTCTCTGGGCTACATCCTGTATGATACTATGATACACTCTTCCATAGACCACTGTCCTTTAATGTTACTTCCCCCATGGACCATGTTCTCTATAATACTCCGATGCCTTCTAGTATAGGCCATTCTCCTTCATGATACCATCTACCATGGGCCACTCTTCTCTAAGACCCTAATTCCTCCCCACCATAAGAACTCTTTCTTATGGTATAAAGCCTTCTCCCATAGACAAATCTTCCCTGTGGTACCTTCCTTTATGGACCACTGTGGCCTGTGATACTTTCCCCGCTGTTGACTAACTTTTCAGTGATACTGTGATACCTCAATTCAGCCACCATTTTTTTCCTCTGATAAATTTCCTCTCTTTTTTCTCTCTTCCTTCAATCTCTATACATACCATTCTTGCTAAGTGGATCTTTCTTAATGTCTTCCCGGGACAATTCCCTGTGCTCTTCATAGAACTTGATATCTAACATACTATATAGCTTACTTATCTTGCTGTATGCCTGCCTCCTAAGGAGACAGGTTTCCTGAGGATGAATAGTTCATCTCTATTTGCTACTGTTTCTCCAATAGTCATTGGTGTGAAGTCAGTATATATAGAAATATGTCATTGGTGGATAAATGCAGGTATGCATGGAGTGAGGAATAGATTTTTGGATGGATGGATAGATGCATGCATGCAAGGATAGATAGATAGATAGATAGATAGATAGATAGATAGATAGATAGATAGATGCATGGATGCATGGATTAGTGGATGCATAGATACATTGACAGATGGAGACACAGATGCATCCATAAATGGATAGATGCATGGATAGATGCATAGATGCATGAATAGATAGATACATGGATGCATGGATGATGGATGGATGGATGGATGGATGGATGCATAGATGGATGCATAGATGGATGCATAGATGGATGCATAGATGGATGGATAGATGGATGGATGGATGGATGGATGGATGGATGGATGGATGGATACATGGATGGATACATGGATGGATACATGGATGGATACATGGATGGATACATAGATGGATGGATGGATGGATGGATGGATGGATGGATGGATGGATGGATAAATGGATGGATGGATACATGGATGGATGGATACATGGATGGATGGATACATGGATGGATGGATACATGGATGGATGGATACATGGATGCATGCATGCATAGATTTGTGGATGCATGGGTGCATGGATGAATGGATTTGTGCATGAATACATGGATGGATGTATAGATAGATGAATGAAAGCACTTGTGTGTGGGTGGATAGATACAGGCAAGATGGACCAATAGACCAATGTGTAGATGGATGGATTGATAGGTGAATGGATGGGCAGGCGGATGAAAGCATAAATGGATAACATACTTGTGGACAATAGTTACCTCTACACATGGCACTCTTATCATGACACTGAACTATTTTCTAGACTTTGACCCACCACCATAGATTTTGGGTTCCAGTCCTTATGCATGATTCTTCATTCTTATCTTCTTCCCATTGCTCCCAGGCACCTTTCCACATTTCTCTGAATTTTTAGAACTTGGCAGTCAGTTTCATCCCTCTGAGTTCCACTTTCCTCTTAATAGCGGCAGAGATTTCCTTTTCCCAGGAGAAATGTTAAATGGCAGAGTCAGGTTACACTGGAACCTCAAACAGTCAAATATAGATTTCTGCTGCTGAGTTTAATTCATCTCCATGTGTCTAACTCAATGGTCTTCTCTGGAGGCATTTAATAAGCACCTGCAGAGTATCTAGCCTTCATTTTTGTTCTTGAATCAACTTGTTTTAGCATGTAAGGTTTGGAATACCATTAGACTCGAGTTGACTGAGATTATATGTTCAACTTAGAAGCCAAGAGTACATTTAGTTTAATCACCAAACTCCCACAAGTTTTGCAATGGAATTGTGCTTATTAAATTATGGTTAAGTTCAAAATCGGATTACTCCGTTAATATAACCATCCTGGAAGAGTTCTCATGAACAAAAGAAATAGCTTAGAATCAATGCCCATCAGCAAGGTAGGCTGAGAAGTGGTGTTTCAAAGTACTTCATGACTAAGTACTAAGAAGCAAACGACAATGACCTGAGTATCAAAAATAAGAGGGGCCACTAGCTTTCCCAGGAAATGAGAGCTCATAGCAGCTTAGAAGCACTCATAATTGGGCTGGGGAGATAGCTCGGCTGGCAAAGAGCATGTGCGAAAGCCTAGGGGCGTGAGTTCAATCCCCTGAACCCGAATTTTAGAGAGCTGGTGGAACGTGCTTGTCATCTCAACACTGATTAGGTGGAGACATGAGGGATACCTGGGGATAAGCGGTCAGCTAGTCTAGCTTAATTCAGTGAATTACAGACTAGTGAGAAACCCTGCCTCCAACACAAAATAAAAAGAATCCTCAGAAACAACACCCAACATTGACCTCTGTCCTCCACATGAATGCACAGCGGCATGCAACCTTCACAGGCATATACCCACACATGCATACACAACTACACACACAAAATAATGGGAACACTAGTAATCTTCAGGTATTAAAGCCCAGTAAAGTGTAGAAATGAAATGTTAGTCCAAGAGGGAAAGGTACATGAGTATGCACACATACACACATGAACTCTTTTTCTTAGATTCTATTATTTATGTGTATGAGTGTTGTGCCTGGATGCACATCTGTGTACCACATCCACGCAGTGACCACAAAGGCCAGAAGAGAGCATGAGGGGCTTCCCTAGAACTAGAGCTAAAGAGAGGTTCCGAGTCTCCCTGTGGGTGCTAGGAACTGAACCTGGGTCCTCTGCAAGAGTATCACATATTCTTAACACCTGAACTGTCTCTCCTGTGTCTAATCTTGCAAACATATACATTTCTTCAGGAGAGAGAACACAGATGAACTATCCAAAAGACTTTAGTTCAAAGCATCTATTTTGACCATCCTCCAGGTCCATGGCTACACTGTGGGGTTACATCAATATGCATACAGACTGATTCCAGCCCCCAAAGCTGGAGAATTTAGTGAAGAAGATGCAGTCAGGTCACAAGTGGGACAGCACACTGAGTGCCATTTGAGTAAAAAAAAAAAAAAAAAAAAAAAAACAAATCAGAATTCTTATAATGTTCAATTAACCCAAGGTCTTTCCAATACTTCTCATCTGGGCAGAAATTCAATGAAGGGATTTGCCGGCTCTTATAATCTTCAAGTGTGTAAATATCCCTAAGAGAGGAACTCTTCTTGGAGAGAAATGAGACATTGAGATGCTCGGGTTCCCAATTAATGGGAATCCAATAATTCAGCCATAGCGCCTACTCAACTCACTGTGATAATTACCAGACTCAATTTTTTTCCCTGCAGGACAAAGAGTTTTAGTCTGGGTGCTGACATTTTAGGTCAGATGCCTCTGTCTCTCTTTCTTCTCCATCTGTGTGCATACATGTAGGCAAATGTAAAACAAAAATAGACTCAGAAGGCTGAATTTACATTTTTATGGACACGCATAAACACACACACATAGGTATGTAATAATAATCAAAGAAAAAGAGGCTACCAACTTAAGAGTGGGGGCATTATGGGAGGATAGGGAGGAGGGGAAGAAATATTTTAAAAGCAATTAAAAACATATATTTTAAAAAATAGCCCATGTTGGGGAACGAACCTTATGTTTCTTATCTGAACACTTACCTCTCTGATCAGGACAGTGTAAAGAATACAGACCATAGTTGGAGTTATTTGTGAGGTACAAAACCAAACAGTTTCAAAGTCATGTCCCTCCCATCCCAAACTCTTACAGCTGTTGCTGGTCTTTTTGTTTGGCAAGAAAAATACAAACCAAGTGACTTGATTCATCCCAAATACATTTATTTGCCCTTGCATGTGCACCTTCCCATGACCTTGGCCAAGGAGGTAGTCTTTTTGTCCCAGCAAGAATGGGGACTCTGAGCTCTGGGACAGGACATCAAAGTCAAGGAGCACCTGCCAGCTTTAGACTCATCAGACAGGAGCAGTTGCCTAAGCCTTATTTCTCTCCACTCAGGAAATCACATCTTAGTGACTGGAGTCCTTCTGAATCCTGGGTGGTACCCTCAGGGCTCCCCAATCCCAGGATCAGCCAGACTGATTTTTAAATCACAGGATAAAAAGACGTTGCAAGCAGATGGCTTGATCTCATGCATTCCTCTGCTGGAAAGCCAAGCCACTTATCTCTAATACATGCTGGGAATCACATTCAAAATGTGATTAAACGCCACCAGCCAAGAATGGCTATTATGTTTAACAGACTGATTAGCAAGGGGGGGAGCTGCAAACTGCAGTTGGGGTAAATGGAATGTTTTAAATGACGCTAGCTGGTCTGTCTCCACTTCATTTTTAGGGCAATGGTTTGTTACACGTATAACTAATAATGCCAAATAATAGAACGAGGAGCTTCGAGTCTTAATGGACTCATTTAAATTAAATTTGTATTTATTGTCATTCTAATTATTTTCCCAGCGTCTGAGCAAGACCCTTAGATATGCCATGGTGACTGGCCATCTCCCTAACACAGGGCTGGTTACAACATACCAGTTCTTGAGACATCGAAAACTGCAGCTGTAGGAAACTTGGCAAGACACTTTCAGTTAAAACATTTTTTCCCTAAGACTACATTCTGAAAATAGCTTTTCAAACTACCCACTTAGGATACATCATATTTACTTGTTTATTTACTTACAGTGTTACATAAAGCTACTTTCTTGCAAATGTATACTGTTCTTAGTACACACACACACATACCTTAATATTCTCTTCTTTTGCCTCTCTTCATCTTGCTAAGTCCCCATTGATCCCTTCCATGGTCTTATTTCTACTTTGTGTCATAAACCCTATATATTTATGTATCTATGTATTATATATTTATGAAGTCTGGGTTCTACAAATTAGAGAAAACACTGTTACAGGTCTTTCTGAGACTGAGCCAATTTGCTCAAGATTGTAACATCCAATTGTATCTTTCCCGGTGAGCAGCATGACCTCACTGTTTCTGTTGCTAAAAATCTCTATTATGAACACGAACCACCTTTTCATATTCATCTCTCCCACCATGCTTCTCAGATGGATGTAGAATTATATATTTTTACTTATGAGCACAATAACCTTCACAGACCTCACTGATGGATCCTCCTTCCATGGACTTGGCCAGATTCACATAAGTACTCCCCTGTGGTCTTGAGGTAAGGTACCATAAATAATCTGCTTTACACTTCAAGTCTGGTTGCTACGGGTTATTTCTGGTGTACATGCTGATTTCTGGCTACATCTAAACACAAACTTGTCCTCAGCCCACTTGGCATAAGATGTAGTTGCCTATAATCCCTGGGGACAAGAGGGAACAACACCTTGGTTAAATCAATCAGAATATTCCAACCAAGCCTGAGATTGGGTGACACAATATCACCTGCAGTATGCTAGCATGGGAAACTGAGCAAAATCACCCCAGTCTTCATGAGTTCAGAGCTGCATAGACATGGGCTGGGAAGTGTCAGGGATTGGGTGCATGCAGACACTGTTAGAAAATGAATCCAGCACAGAGGGAATTGGGCCAGAAATGGGGAGTGGTGGAGAGTTGGGACCTGTTTGCAACTCTGGAATTATCTAACATTCATTTTTGTTTGCTTGCTTAATAGCACCTCTATTTATTTCCTAGAATAGTTTTAGGATCATAGAAAGAGGAAATAGGAGGTACAGAGTTCCCACATGGGCCCTCCTCATCCAACTTACACGTGCAACACCTACTCTCCAGAAAGGGCCAGAGCCACAGTGGTACACCTGTTACACTCTGTGAACCCATGCTAACACACCATTATCACAGCCTCCGTAGAGACCTCCCTTGATGATGTAAGTTGTGAGCTTTGCCAAACGTGTAACGGCTGTGATATCACACCAATAATTATCAGTGCAGAAGAGTTCACTCACTATTCATTTTCTTGCCTCCCAACTGATCCCTAGAAACCACTGATTTCATTGCCTCTACAGTTTTGCCTTCTCCAAAATTATATATGATTCAGACCAAAGTATGTCATTTTATTTTGTGTATGAGTGTTTTTGCTTGCATGGATAGATGGGCACTTGTGTGTAGTACCCATGGAGGCCTGAAGAGAGCATTTGACCCCGGGAAGCTGGAGTTACAGGTGGTTGTGAGCTGCTATGCAGGTGTTGTGGATCAAACCCAAGTCCTCTACTAAAGCATCCAGTAAGAGCTATTCACAAATAAGCCATCTCTCTAGACCCATTTAACATGGTTTTTTTGTTTTTGTTTTTGTTTTGAGATGTGGTCTTTCTGGGTTTCTGAAGCTGAACTAGAACTTACTATCTAGTCTATCTGGTTTCACATTCCTGATCTTCCTGTCTGAGCCTCCTGAGCTGAAATTACAGATGTGCATTGCCGTACCCAGACCTCTTAAAATGGTTTCTTTGACCTTAAAATTCTCTGAAGTCTGTTGGATGGGTTAAGTTCATTTAGACTTTGCTTATCTATTGATAAAATTGTTACTTAAGTTTACTGTTTAATTATGTTGCCCTCAGTTGTGTGTGTGTGTGTATGTGTGTGTGTGTGTGTGTGTATGTGTGTGTGTGTATGTGTGTGTGTGTGTTGTGGTGGTGGTGGTGGTTTGTTTGTTTGTATTTGCTTTATAATTAGGATACTTAAGGGGCTGGAGATAGCTCAGTGGTTCAGAGCATGGGCTGTTCTTGAAGGGAATCTAGATTAGATTCCCAGCCCCAACATGGTGGTTTGCAAAAATCTATAACTCCAGTTCCAGGGGATCTGATTCCCATGTGATGCACATACATATATGTAGGCAAAGCACACACATAAAAATGAAATGAAAAAAATTAATGAAATAAAGATTATTTAAGAAAAAAAATATATATATAGCTACTTAACTCAACAAACAGAAAGGAAGACACTGTTGGTCCACTGTGTTCCTCATGACTCTGAAGGTCCTCTATCACTCCGCTTCTCCCTGCTCTTCTTAAAAAGTAGACCACAGGTCAAGGAAGAATATAAAAGCACATATTGCTTCTTACGGCAAAGACTTTGCAAGAATGAAGATGGTATTTGCTTCACTCTACTAGACAAAGCATGAGGCAGGGCTGGATCTAAAGTCAAAGGTCTTGGCTGTGATTCTCACTATCAGCTAAGAGAACAGAGAAGACAAATGACAACAGTCAGAGAACCTGTCACTCACAGTTTATCAACCAAATAACCACATAGACTTGACACAGAGTTGATATCTAATAACCATGAAGGACAGAGGGAACCTCAAGTGTTAAAGCCAAGTCGTACTGAGCACAGAGCTCCAAGTCTGATCCACAAAGAAAAACAAACAAACAACAACAACAACAACAACAACAAAAAAAAAACAGTTAATACATGGTGTAATCACTCAGGCCAAAGTAGCATCCATCCAATCAACCAATAGTGAACATCTTCAGGAAAAATAGATAATGTCTACTAGATATCTTTCTTGCCATAATAAGAATTATGGAGAGCTTTTCTTACATGAAGGCCAAACACAGATATAAATGTCTCTTAGGATGTGCTAAGCAATGTAGCACTTACAAATCCTCTGTACATATTTAAATGTAAAATAATTAAACAAAGTGAAATAAAAATTAAGCTCTAGATCTGACCGGCCCCATTCAGTTGTGTGTGCATTAGACACACGTGGCTCTTGGCTACTACACTCAATAGCACAGATATTGAATGTTCACATCATGGTACAAAGCTATCTGCCCAGAGCATCAGGGTTTCACTGTGGATGGTGATTGACTTCTTACCCATTATCTCCATGCACCTGCAGGGATAAAGGTCATCATAAAACTCAGTGCTGCCTCTTAGAGGCTGGCAGGCTGGCTTCTGTTGCTAAGATATTGCAATCTACTCCACATCTTACAGGGTGTTTTAGTTAATATTTAGGGGTTCTGGGGAGATGACTCAGTGGTAAAGCTCTTGCTGCATGAGTGTCAGGCCTGAATTCAGATTCCCCATAACCCCCATAAAAGCAAAGCACCTCTCTAATACCAGTGCTCCTGTGACAAGACAGAAAGTAGAGACAGGAAAATCCCAGCAACTTTCAACCCTCCAGTCTGGTGTATGCACTAGTAACCAACAAGAAACCTGTCTCAAACAAGATGGAAAACAAAGACCAATAGCTGGTGCTGTCTTCTGACCTCCATGTGCACATGGATAGGGAGGGGGAGGAGAAGAGAGGCTGGAAAGATGGCTCAATGGTCAAGAGTACTTGCTGCTCTTCCAGAACATCCAAGTTCAAATCCCAGCACCCACATCACATGCCCCACAACTGCCTATAACTTTAGCTCAAGTGACCCAATGCCCACTTTTGGCATAAGCAGAGAAGGAGGCAGAGAGAGAGAGAGAGGGGGAGAGAGAGAAGGGGGTGGGGGATTGGGATCATAAATAGAAATTAAAATAAGTCTTAAAAAAGAAAGTGTTGTGGGGGCAGAAAAAATAATAACCAATACAGTGTATATTGTAAAGGGTTGAAGGAAATAGAAATAGCATTTAAAATAGTAGCAAAATAGCTATGACTGAAGGCCAAAAACATATCAGCACCTCCCAGGACTTGCTGCTGTCTAAAGCTTGACTTTCTCATGTGGGAAATAATCTGGCAATCTTCCATAATGCCATATATCTATATCATGTAAGGATTTGGTCAAAATGGCAAGACATAATTTGTGTGGAGTATCATAAAACCAATCTTTCTCATCACACACATATTCATTTGTGGGTAGATGGGACCTTGTGATGTGGAGAGGATGAAGGGTGTCTGAGAGAAGCCCGAACACTTAAAATCAGACCCTGGAAACAGGGCTCTAATTCTGATTTAATGCCAGCTCTATCAGAACCAAGCCTGCATCTACACGGCACAAATGATAATGTATGTCTTAATGGCCTGAGCATTTTACCTCCCTGTGTTTTTTAAATCAAATTCAGCTCCATGCCATGCTCCCTTAGAATACTATATATTTTAGTTCCACTTACAGGCGGCTGCATGAATTAGAAAAAGCCTCAAACTCAAAAGCAATCGTATCTTAATTTTTAAATGTTATTAGTGAAAAAAATGAGCTGTCCAGCTGCAAAGTGGTGCCGTTATTCCGATGCGAGGCACGGGTTCTGTCTCATTTAGCCCACCCTCCTGCCTTGCAAAGAAGAAGAGAAGGCAGCTGAATTCCCCAAGGGAGACCATTTTTCCTCACCTTTCTCTTTCTCCGAGAAGCATTTAATTTGGGGGTGTTAATTATACTTCTCATTGAAATTAATTTTTATTTTACTTAAGTTCTTTTGGTTCCTGTTCATATTAATCAGCTGCTGGGGCCTTTTGGTAAAATTAACTGATGTTTTGGGGCTTTCATTTGCTTCTCTTTGATGTGGACTCAGTGGGTTTGCTTTTGTATGGTACGTGGTTCATAGGTCAGAATATCCGAACTATTATCATGGCTAGTATGAGGAAATCAGAGAATGTACTGGAAACATTCAGAATTCATTTACAAAATCCACAGTGGACACTGTAGTGATGGTGATAGCTCATATTAATCATCAACTTGACAGGTTCTACATCACCTAGGAGACAAGCCCCCAGACGTACCTGTGAGGAGATATCTTAATTCACTTAATTGAGTTGGGAACACTCACTCTAACAGTGGGTTACACCATTCAGTGTACTTGGATCCTAGGCTGCATAAGGGTCTCTAAAGCTTCGAGGCTGGAAAAAGGACTCAGTGGTTAAAAATCACTTAGTGTTCTTGCAAAAGATTGGAGTTCGTTTCTCAGCACCAACCTTGGTGGCTCACAGATTGCAGTTCTAGGAGATCTGGTTTACCCCTGCTGGTCTCCAGGAGTACTACACACACCTGCATTCATAGACACATAGACACATAAATGAAAATAAGATAAATATACTTTTTAAAAGAGAGAACGGTAACTGAGAGCAAAAATTCATCCTTTTCTTTCTCCTAACTACAAATGCCATGTGACCAGTTACCTCATCCCCCAGGCACCTTGACTTCTTCACCCTGATGGGCTGTACCCATGTACTTCAAACCAAAACGAACCCTTCTTTGTTGAAGCTCCTTTCAGTCGTGGCATAACAATGGCAGACTGGAAAAGTAAGAAAGATGAAGCTCATAATAAGCCTGGCTTTTGGAGACCTGAGAGGAAGAAATTCCTCAAGCTCATACCAACAAAAGCCCCAAAATAGAAGATCTGGTTATCTCTCCTCTTGAGGCCATTTGGGGGAGGGGAAACACCTAAAGAAGGTACCTTTTAATCTCCTAGAATGGAAACTCAAATTCAGCTATGGTAAGAATGAAGAAGCCACATCATATGGGAAACTTACAAGCAGTTGAAAATTAAGCAAGGAAGTGCGGCCATTTTTTTAAACATGGAAGGAAAATCCGCTTGGTTCCTTGGTTTGGGTTCCTGTTATGTGCCTTCCCTCCATGTCTCTCCGTACCTCTCACCACAGAACTTCGGGTGACTGTCTCTGACACATCGGCTGTACTGTGATGATTTGGGCCAACATGATGCTGTGATGAAAGGAAGTGTCCTACAGTAGCTGCTCTTTAAGCTACTTGTAGTGTCCTTCAAATGTCATCTTATAGGCACTGCCTTCTGGAGACAACATGGCCCACTGCACTCACAAACTCACAGCAGATGAAGCTGCTATCACAAGACTTACATGAGTTCAAATTCGGCCAGAAGTCCAGCATGTATTGAGAAAGAGACCCAACCCTAACTTAGGAGCTATTGGCAGTTGATGGCCTCTGAAGGAGGGAGGACCATTTTTCTCTGGGAGTTTAAACACTGGTAGGTTTCCCATGCTCCTGAGGAAGGACCCATGCATCCATGGGCAACATTACATGGACTTAGTTGAACAAGAACAGCAAGAGGAGGGGATGATGCTAAAGTGGGGGATGGACATGGGGGAGAGGTGGGGAAATTAGAAGTGGGTGTGAGAAGCACATATTATCATATTCCATTGTCTCTGTGCATGAAATTCTCAATTAATTTTTTAAGGCACTTGCTGCTTTTAGATCAGGAGCTAAGCTCATCCGCTGTCTGACAAGAGGTGTCCACTTGTAGCCTCTCAGCCTTGACTCGTGCCTCTGGGTGGACTTTGGGGTGGATGCCAGAGAAATGAGGTAGGAGTGGCATCTTTTGGACTCTAGTTTTGTCCTTCAGTTGCCATAGAACAAGGTATTGACTGTGCCTGGAAGGTTTTATAATATTGGTGCACACGTGAGGAGCCTTGGCAGTTCCAATACAGAAGTGGGACCAACAGGCCAGAAAGCATCTCTAGAGGCAGGACTAGGCAAAGGGTCATCTATTCTGAGATGACAGAAGACAATTGACTGCAGCTGGGTATGCACAAATATCTGAAGAAAGTATAAATGTTCTCTTTTTTATGACTTTGGTGTTATTTACAGAAATATATCATATATCAAAATTAATTGAGCTGAACACCAAATATGAGTGGATTTTTCTATATGTAATTTTATGTTTTGATTTGCACTGTTTTATTTTCTGTCCTTTGTTTCTTGTTCACTTGAGCCAGAGTCTCACTATATATCGCTGCCTGGCCTGGAATGCCATATATAGACCAGGCTGGACTGGAACTCACAGAGATCTGCTTGCCTCTGCCTTCTGAGTGCTGGGATTAAAAGCATGTACCACTGTGCCTAACCCATACATATAATTTGCAACTGAACAAACCTTATATATCAAACGTTTTTAAAATGTACAATCAACCCCATGGTTCTAAGACATTTAGTATCTTAGTCAGAGTTTCTATTCCTGCACAAACATCATGACCAAGAAGCAAACTGAGGAGGAAAGAGTTTATTCAGCTTACATTTCCACATTGCTGTTCATCATTAAAGGAAGTCAGGACTGAAACTCAAGCAGGTCAGGAAGCATGAGCTGATGCAGAGGCCATGGAGGGATGTTTCTTACTGGCTTGCTTCCTCTGGTTTGCTCAGCTGGCTTTCCTATAGAGCCCAAGACCACCAGCCCAGGCATAGCACCATCCACAATGAGTCCTCCCCACTTGATCACCAACTGAGAAAATGCCCCACAGCTGGATCTCATGAAGGCACTTTCCCAACTGAAGCTCCTTTCTCAGCAATAATTCCAGCCTGTGTCAAGTTGACACAGAATCTGCCAGTACATTTAGTGAGATTATAAGGTGTTGAAAAACACTATTTCCAAGGAAAAATGAGCTCAGGTTAGACTGAGCTCTGGTTCTATTCATGCAGACTGAGAACCTCCTGTTGGGGTCCACTGCCTGCAGTAGACTGGGTTCCTGGAGGATTGGCCTGAAGCTGAAATGAAACTAAGGGAGTGGGGGAAGAAAGAAGGTCTCCGAGGCTACATGGTTACTTCTGCTTAGAATGACTGTTTAATGGTGGACAAGCATTTGGGGATAAAGGAAGGGAAACCCTGCCCCCAGTCTTCTGCGCAGGCGTTCTGGAGTTTGGTGGGAACCCTGAAGTCTCGTGACATCTCGCAGGTTGTGCAGGTGGGCTGGTCATAGGTGGGCCTCTGGTAAGCTGGGCGGAGCCGGGTGACCTAGAAGATGTGCAGAACCTGGCTGCAGGGGGGGAGCCGGGCTCTCTTAGCCTAATTAACAAAACAACAGGTGCCATTGGGTGCGGCAAGGCTCCGGTCATTGCACCAACTATGTTGGTGGAGAAGGGGTACCACAATCTCCCAGCTCTGCAGCCACAGGGCACCCATCAGCTGTACGTTGATGGACTTGTGCCTTCTATGGATGTGCAGGATGTAGCCAGCACAGCTGGTAGTTGGTGGTCCTGTACAGAATCCTTTATTGGGAAGAAAAGGGAAAGAGGCGATTCTCCTGAAGCCATCCTGCTAGGTTGGAGACACAGCTCAACTTTGCCTGACAGGAAGTATTTATCCAAGTTCCACCCAAAGGAAGGCTTGAAGGATCACAGAGTTACGTTGAAGTGGGTGAGAGGCTTAAGATCTCTTCTCTAAGTAGGACCCAGAATCAGTGTAAAAAAGAATACGAAACAAATGGGAACGACTTGAAATGGCATCTCTGGGTGGAAACATTACTACCCTGAGAATGTCTTCTCTTGTTCCTTTTCCCTTTCTGGCACGGTACTGGGAAGATTCAGAGACCCACTTCTGTTCTTTGGACCTCAATTGTACCATCAATAAAGATGAAGGGGCAGAATAAATTGACTCTGTGGCTTCTGGTAGCCCAACTTGTCCTTAGAGGAAGAATACTGAAGTCTCTTCAATGAGACTTAGGGACCACATCCCAGCACCCAGCACCCCAGCACCCTAGCATCCCAGTATACCATCATTCATCTTCCAAGCTATGTGTGTACCAGGCACTGATGACTGCCCATAGCCAGTCAGGGAAAGAGAAAGAGAAAGAGAAAGAGAAAGAGAAAGAGAAAGAGAAAGAGAAAGAGAAAGAGAAAGAGAAAGAGAAAGAGAAAGAGAAAGAGAAAGAGAAAGAGAAAGAGAAAGAGAAGGAGAAGGAGAAGGAGAAGGAGAAGGAGAAGGAGAAGGAGAAGGAGGAAGAGGAAGAGGAAGAGGAAGAGGAAGAGGAAGAGGAAGAGGAGGAGAAAGAGAAGGAGAAAGAGAAAGAGAAAGAGAAAGAGAAAGAGAAAGAGAAAGAGAAAGAGAAAGAGAAAGAGAAAGAGAAAGAGAAAGAGAAAGAGAAAGAGAAAGAGAAAGAGAAAGAGAAAGAGAAAGAGAAGCAGCAACATGGGCCACTATATATATAGGCATGGAGTGTTGTTAAGGAGAGGGTCACCTTCTCTAGAGTCCCCTAAAGCTCATTAAATATATACCTGCTAAGGTCACCAAGAGTAGATGCTTCTAGTGACATGGGAGAGATTACCAGGCCACCAGGTTAATGTGTGACCCTGCCTACAAGTTAGTCCTGACAGCAAGTATTCAATGTAATAATAGAAGACATGGAGGCTCACAAGACTACCCTTTGGTTCAGGTACCTTCTCTAAGTAGGATCCAAGATCAAATATATAATGAAATATAAAACAAAGAGCAGGCATTTGCTCATTTGGTGACAGCTGCTTGAAGATCTACCCCTCCAATGGTCAGAGGAAGTAGAAAAGTCTCAGTTATGGTGTTTTCAGCAGCAGGAAAATCAGAGATAAGAGTACCACTAAGATTGTCTTCACATCTTCCATTCAGAAAGGCAATATGAATATGGACTCTAAAAAGATCCCCTGGATCTGTGGTTCCCAGAGTGGTTAACGCCTAGATAACATCTTATCATCTGCCTATTGGAAAGATTTCCCAGCAATTTACACACACACACACACACACACACACACACACACACACACACACACGCACACACGAACACAGTTGCACACATTCTACTGAGTCCATTTAATATTATTCTCTTTCTCTGTCTCTGTTTCTGTCTGTCTCTCCCCACACCCGTGTGTGTGTGTGTGTGTGTGTGTGTGTGTGTGTGTGTTTGTGTGTGTGTGTGTGTGTATGCATGTACATATACCATACTAAATACATTTAATGTTTCTTATATGTACATGTGTGTAGTGTAAGGCTTACCACTCCCGATTGGATAACCTATAAAAAAGGAAACTAGAGAGAACTGATTCTTCTCTCAGCAACCATTGATTGCCTATTTAAAAAACCAGTCAGTGTGGAGAGGAAGCAAGTGTGAATCCCACTTGCCTGTCTCGTGATTGGCAGGTCAATGACTAGCATCCTTTGCTTATATGACTCTTCTCTGCTAACTGTTGCTCCCTAGTTTTCTGAGACCTAAAGATGCTATGCATGAAGAATTCTGGCACAGTAGCTCTCATCCAGAGGCTGGACGAGAAACAAAGATATATATATTTGCATTTCAGATCTGTTTACACAGCACATTCCACTGGAGTCTAACTCCACCATTGGGGCATGCTCAATTCTCCCCAGCAGATCGGGCCATTTAACTTAGGCTTGCCTTTCAGAAACAGTGGTTGAGAGAGAGATAAGAGGAAATTTCAGTGCTGGGGATTTGCAAAAATCATCCCTGTTTGGGTTACTAAACACTGCTGGAAAGCGCTTTCCAGAATAATTTGGTTCCATCAACTGCCTGAAGACCTTAAGGGACCTATAGATGAAAGCTCAGAGACGTACCTGGTGATCGAGCACACTATGCTCAAGATAGCACAGGAGTCCACAGTTCCCAGACACAATTAAAAGAAAAGATAATGTGCCTTTTACTTCTGCACAAATTCTAGACAGCTGCTTTATTAATCAGGAATGGTTAAAAAGATGCTATGAAAAAAATGGATTAAATTAAAACCACAAAAAAAATGTGATTTGGAAGCACAAGTGTGAAGAGAAACCTAGACCCTACAGGACTGGTACAATTCTGTCTCTAATTTTTGTGACCTTGTACAAGCTGTTAGCTTCCTCCCTGGCTTCATATGTGAAGTGCCTGTCATTCTGACAAGTGGGATCAAGGGTCTGAAAGAAGTCCAATGGAGGACAGCATATAGCCCAGGGTTGTGTTACAGAAAGAAGAATGTAGTTGAAAGATTAATGGCTTTCCTCCTCAACTTCAAATCTCTTCGTAAGTCTGTAAATCCAAGTCATGAGCTGCAAGGACATCCAGAAAGCAGATTCCAACATGCATGACTGTGACCATGTTGCCCTTCAATGTTTAATGCATCTGCCATTGTGCAGAAGCCCCTCCCTCTGCAGGGCAGTGGGCAATATGTCTTAGCATGGAGAAAGGCTAGAATGCAGGTCCTTGCAGGCCTAGGCCAAAACACAGCAAAAAGCACAGTAGAAGCCAGGAATCGTAACTGCACTTCTATTGCAAGCTATTCAACCACATAATTCTTAAACCAAAAAAAAATCTTATTTGGAATTAATTATTTTGAAGGCTAGGTCCCCTGTGGATTAGTTATTCTGTGATTCGGGGATGGGAGAAAAAGTTAATAGCTTTCTAATTATATCAATTTTCCATTTTAAAAAATCTGGTTCTCATTTATGAGTCTGTCAGGGGATTATCAAGCTACTTGGTCTTTGCTCTTAATTCAGAGAGCAAGAATAAATTAGTGCAGAGAATAAGGTCTTACTCCCTTAAATTACTACCTTGTAAGTTGGAGCAATTAAACTCATTTACTTTTATTGAAGTTGTTAATAAACCCATTTATCAGAAATCTGACTATCTATGAAGGATTCAGGAGTTTTCAGAAAATAACCCAAAGAAGACTGGGCACCTGACTAATGTTACCAGTTACACATGAGATTAAAAACTAAATGAATGCATTGATCTCACATATTCCAAGTTTAAATTCCTGATAAACTGAAAATCTACATTTTAAAGATTCATTTTATGTGTATAAATGTTTTGTCTTCATGTATGTACACCATACGTGTGCAGTGCCCACAGAAACCAGAAGAGGTCATTAGTTCCTCTAAAGCAGGAATCACAGAAGGTTGTGAGCCACCACGTGAGTGCTGGGAACTGAACCCAGGTCCTCTGAAAGGACAGCCAATGTCATGAACCACCAAGGAGTCTCTCAGGCTCCAAATCTTTATTTTTAACATATTTAAGATGTTGACAGATCACCACTGTGTGGACAAATATCATAGTGCTTCCTGTATCTGCTGATGGGCTCTCTTCCTTCCTCTGCAGTCCCCAATCACCATCATTTATATACCCAATGTCAAGCAGGGCATGCTATGCTGGAGGGAGGGGTTTCCTATGACATTCCCCCCAACCCTAGCTTACCTGTACCTGTAGCTCTTAGTTAGGGGTTAAAGTCAGCCTCATCTGGAATGGGCAAAGGGGGTGTGTACCTGTCTTCATGAGTGTAAAAGGATTTGATATTCTCCCCATTGCTATAACAAAATGCATAGCAGAAGCAGCTTTAAAAAGCAGGAGGCAGGCATTTTTGGCCCATGGTTTCATTGAAGAAATAATGATGAAGGACCCTGGAAACATCTCATCAAATTGCACCCACAGCCAGAAATCAGAGAGATTACCACTAGCATCCTTCCTGACCTCTCTCTCTCTCTGTCTCTATCTATCTATCTCTCTCTCCCTCTCTCTCCTTTTTCTTTTTTTTTCTTTTTCTTCCTTTTTATTCAGTTCGGGACCCCAGACCATGAAACAGTGCTATCAAAAATTCAAGTTAAATCTTCGCTTCTGAGTTAATCTTCTCTGGGTAAATCCTCATAGTTATGGGATTCCTAAATGATTCTAATCCACTCAAGTCAACCATGATGTTAAACATTCGTAGCATGCAATGGTTGCATTGTATGTACCTTCATGCATGTGCAAGTAGACAGATTATGGAAAAAGGGAAAATGAACTTGCTACTGTTCTAGTTTCTGCCTCAATGATAAAATGCCCTGGGGGAAAAAATAGAGCAGTTTAGGGGAGAAACGTGTCTATTTTAGCTTACAATTCCAGGTTACCGCCCATTATGGTGGAGAAGTCAAGATAGAAATATTGAACAGCTACTCACACCACCTCCACAATCAAGAGCAGAGAGAAATCCCAGCACTTGGGAGGCAGAGGCAGGTGGATTTCTGAGTTCGAGGCCAGCCTGGTCTACAAAGTGAGTTCCAACACAAACATGGCTATACAGAGATACCCTGTCTCAGGGGGGAAAAAAAGCAAAGAGAAATAAATTCAAGAATGTTCATTTGCTTGCTGGTGCTCAGGCTAGTTTTTCTACTCTTCTCCAATTGGGATCTTCTGCCTAAGGAATGGTGCTGCTCACAGTGGGATGGGCCTTCCCACACCAAGTAGCTTAATTACAACAGTACCCCACAGACATGCCCACAGACCAACCCACTGTAGTTAACCTTTATTGACACTCTTCCCAATGATTCTAGGTTGAGAAATGTCAGCAATTAAAGCTAACAAGTACAGGTTAATATCAGAAGAATCCTAGGATGGGAATATTCTTTTTTCATTTTTTTTTTATTTCAAGCTGAAAATAAGTCTTAGCTGAGAAGTATCACTCTCAGATTTTGCTCTGACTTATTTTCCCCCTCTCTGGCTCTTCCACACAGTTACCTCAGCATTGACACAATGAAACATGATGGGACATAGTGACATGTTTCACACATTCAACAAATATTTATTGAGACCTGGCTCTGCCCAACCACTGCTAGAGATTTGAGAGGCTCGATGAATCAAACATGTCTGCTGTCATGGGCATTGCTTCATCACGAAGTAGGCTGCAGCCTGAACAATAAACAGATGGGTGTGTGTCAGGCCTGGAAGTGGTACACACTGTAAAGGATTGCAGTATTAGTAGCAGAGAGTCTTTACAAAGAGCAGCTAGTATTACTGTGGTGGTATATTGGTCCAGGTTCTCTAAGGAACAAAACCAAGAATGAGCATATATTATAAGAGGGGTTGTAAGACTGGCTTGCACTATCACAGCTGAGTATCCCAACAGTGGCTTTCTGCATAAGAGAAACTGAGAGCCTAGTGGTTGCTCAAGCCATAGTCTGGTTATCTCAGCTATCCCTATGTGGTACTGAAGGGTTGGAGGATTCCTAGATAGCTGCTGGTCTTCAGAAACAACAGACACTCACCAGCAGGATGCAAAAGCAAGCAAGCAAGCAGCACAGCTGTCTTCTCAGACATCTTCATTCTTTGCCTGCTTCTAGAAGATGCCAGAAGGTGTTTCTCTGAGAGAGGTCCTTCTTTCTGCAATGCATTCATCCTGGAAATGCCCTCACAGAGATGTCAAGAGGCATGGGTCTTAGATGTTTCCAGACAAGCACACATACATACGGAGAGATGGGTACAGGTATACAGATATAGATGTTAGATAAATATATAGAGATAGTGATATAGATAGAAATACATACAAACATACATACATACATATCTCTGGGTATCTATATGAATGTGAGTTTTTAACTCTTTTGTCTTACATGTCAGAGGACCCAACTGCTGGGATATATAGTGAACTTATACTTAGTTTTGGGAGAAATCACTCAACTACCTCACATAGTATCTGGATCACTTTTTCATTTCCTTCCTCAACAAATGAGAATTATTGAGACCCTACATTCTCATCAGCATTTAACAAAAACCATAACATTTTTAAATACCATAAATGCATTTATTATCGGATACATCACTCAGTACATTTGTTTCTCTCTGTGGTCTTCGTCCTTCGCCTGAATACTCTGACTTTTTTTTTTCCAAACCAAAACAAATTTGTAATACGATTTTCTATGCAAAAAGAAAACAAGTCAATTTGGCTTACTGTACTGTAACTGGTGGAGATATGAGGAAGCTTGTGTTTGCTTTTGGCACTGTTTTTAATCTAGACAGAGTCTGTCTCCAAGACCCATTATTTGAACTATCATAGAAATTCTAGGATTATTGTCAAATCAAGGCAAAGCACTCTCAAGTCAATTCAAGTTTTTCCGATAGATTTTGAAAATGAGAAAGAATTTTTGCTCCACATGCTGCTAGCGGCATTCATCGCCAATCGCATGGACTATTCTTACTACCTTATTGCAAAAGCAGAGTTGGGGGAATTAAGGCTGAGATACATCTAAGGAAAACAGGACATCTTAACTCAGTGCAAGGAAATAAAGCCCTGTGAACATTGAACATTATGCCTTTGCTGACTTTAGAAAAAATAAATTTTACTGGCACATTAAGAGACCAATGAGCTATGCTATTGCCTCTGTCTCGAGTGTCCCTGTTTCCAAATTTCTAAAGCTGGATCCTTATTATTATTAACATTTCTGCCTATATCTGGAGCAGAGAGTTCTTACCATCTTCTTTATGATAACCACTCCCAATTTAATTAACTCTTAATTAAATTACAAGATTTTATTAGCCTGGTAAAAATGTAACTAGCCTGAGATATCCCTAGTGTACAAGCTTCTTTTCTATCTTTATTTTTTTTTCTTGTATACACAACATGTATGCTCTTGTTTGGGTGTGTGTGTGTGTGTGTGTGTGTGTGTGTGTGTGTGTGTACAACCATGTGTGCACTTTCCTCAATGAACAAATGCCTTGTGAGATAGAAGAGAGGGTAGGAATACACTGAGCTTGTACTGGTCACATAATTAACTATCCCAGAGACACTACACAAAAATATAACATCTGATCATTACTGTATTGGGTTCATGGAATTTTGTGTTTAACATTAACATGTGGGTTCTTACTGTTTGATAATAATTTAAATGTGGCTCATTTCACCCAAGGGGAAAAAAATTAACATTGAAAATTTTCTGAAGCTCGAATGTTTTTCCTCCACAGAAGGAATAGGAACTTTCCTCTCCCACAAATGACACGAGCAATTTAGAAAATGATTTAAAAGAAAGGGGGCATCTTACAATATTGCCAATAACAGTTAGCAAATCTCATTAATGAGATACACTGATGGGGAAATCACTACAATTCTACTTTGCAGCAAAATACTGTAATTAAGCCATTGTGTGTCTGTGTTATTTAGCAAATGAATAATTGTACCGTGCCCTTGAGACTTACTGCTAGTTTGGAGCATCAGGCTAATATCCTTGCTGTCTTGTCTGGAGCTCACTTAATGAGCAATAGATTCTGAGCCATGTCCAAGGCAATTGACTGCTTTATACACGCAAATATCCCAGCAACAGAAAAGACCCAGTGTGCTGAAAGCTATAACACACTGATAGAGATTTAAATGATATTTAACTCTTAAAAGGGAGTGTTGCTAATTTGGAAAGGGTCACTGGACATCTTGTTTCTGCCAGGCTTTATGCTGAATGCTAAGGATCTAAGAATACCGCAGTTCTGAGGCTGGGAAAGTAGTTACAAAGAAATCATGAAGTCAGCCTGGAAGAATAGCAGTGTTTATGATATGACAATGTCTGGCCTTCATGCATACCTTCTGCTTTTTCTCCACTCCAAAATAACTCTATAAGGGAGACTCCTGACATGCTTCACTGGGGGGAAAAAAAAGAAGCAAGGAGTATCTGGTACTTCAAAAACTCAAGCAGGAGAATTGTAAACTCGGGGCCAAGTAGAAGAATGCAGAAATGGCTCAGAAGGTAAAGGCATTTGCCACCAAGCTAACAACCTGTGTTCTAGTCCCTGGGACCCACAAGGGAAAACGAGAGAACTGAGTCCCAAAGTCATCCTCTGACCTCCACATTTACACCTCCATGTTTACATCTGACCTACCATGTGTGAGCATGCAAGTTCACACATGCTAAATTAAAAAAAAAAAAGTCTTTTCAAAAATATTTATTGTATTGTTTTTAATCATGCATAGATGTAAGCCTCTACTCCTTGGTACATGCATGTGAATGCAGATGCCCGTGGAGGCCAGAGGTATCAGATCTCCTGGCAATGGAATTACAGATGGTTATGAGCCTCCTGACATGGGTGCAAGGAATGGAACCCTCTGTGAAAGTAACATGTGCTTTTTAACTGCTGAATCAGCACTCCAGACCCATAAATAAATGAAAAAATGAAAGGAAAAAAGGAGAAAGAGAGGAAGATGGGGAGGGGGAGGCGAAGGGGGGAAGGGGGAGGGAGGGGGGCGAGCAGCTAGGCAGCAGTGAATTCCAACCTAGTCTGGGCTATACACTGAGACCCAAAAGAGAAAGTGAGAGAGAGAGGGGAGGGGTTGAGGTGAAACATCTTTGCAGCTGTCCATGGTTCTCTTTCCTTCTTGCTGACCTGGGAGGTCCTGAGGTCAGAAGAAGGGCAAATAGCTTCAGATTCTGCTTTGGAAATGGAGGGAAGGTGGCCCTATCTTCTAATAAAGTGAAACTTGGATTTCCCTGCAGTCTTCTTCCAGCCCTTCACCGAACTACCTGAGGCTGAGCACCAAGTAGCTTGGCCTGCGAAAATAGACTTGCCTTCAAAACCCATGCATGATAACAACACCCCTGTGAGTCCGAGCTAGCAGAACAACCTTAGCAAGCACGCGCCACGAGGCGTGTGAGCCCTCTGCCTTCCAGTTCTAGTGATTTCAGCCCAGAGTAGGGTTCTTATCCCAGCAAGTGCAGCAGGTCTGGCTAGATTTGGACCACACTTACCCATGCCAGATACCCAAGGCAAAAATATCGTTTCCTTACAATGCTGCTTCACCATGTGGTTATAACTAAATTAAGAAGTTAAGTGTGGCCCCCTGCAAGGTTTGGCTACCCTCATGCAGACACAGAGCTAACACAGAGGCATGGAAGGCAGGCATGCAGTCAAGGGATGGGACTGTTCATAACAATAAACCCTTATAAGACGCATGCTCTGTGACTCAGACCCCACCTCTATAGTGAGTTTGAGGATGTTGGGAGCAGAAGTGGAGTAAAATCTATAGTACTGGCTTGAGGGTAGCTTCTGACTAGTTTTTACTGGCTCATGCTTGCAGTGCCTTGATGCACAGAGCTCTGGGTCACATGAGACCATCCATAGGCTTGGTGCAGAGGCCTTGCGCCCCAAAATAAAGAAATCCAGGGAGACTCCTGGAAGAGATGAGGTCCCCCCATTCAGGTAACATGTCCCTGTAGCACAAAGGGACTCTCTCTTCAGAGAATTTCAACATGCTGTACTAAAGCCCTCTGAGTGTTTTATGGCTAGAGTTAGGCTTACGCATGACAAGCAGATACTGAGCTTAGTTGCAAAAGGTGTGCAAAGCAGGAATCTGCTACATGAGAATCTGTTTATTTCAGTTTGCATTAGAAAGGAAAGAACCTGGAGTTCAGCACCAGCAGGCTTTTCCCTCAGTTGAGATCAGCCTACTGTGAAATAATCAACAGAGAGTTAATAGACAGAGACTCTCTTGTGTAGGTGTCCCTCCAAGAGTCCCTTTTAATTGTCAACTTGACACAATCTAGAATCACCTTGAAAAGATGCTCTTTAAGGGGTTGCCTAGATTAGGTTGGCCTAGAGGCATGTCTGTAGGAGGTAATTTTGATTGAGTTCATTGAGGTTGCAAGACTTGCCCACTGTGGGTGGTAACAATCCCTGGTGCACAAAGTGAGCTGAACACTGCCATGCATGCATTAATTTACCTCTCTTTCATTTTGACTGTGGGCATCGTGTGACCAGTTCTCTCAAGCCTCTGATGCTATGATTGCCCTGCTATGGTGAAATATAATCTGGAATTGTGAGCTGAAACAAACCCCTTTTAACTTAAGTTGTTTGATCAAGGTAAAGTTGATCTTGGCACCAGTGAACTAAGACACTCCCCTAAACCACATATATGTGAATCTTCATTGTCTCTTTTGTTTTGGGGGAATGAAATTGAAAACCATCACATGGGACAGATAGAAGGCTTTACTCTCCTGTCGTGGCTCCTGCTGCCATGTCTACCCCATCCCCACCCCTGCCATGATGGACTCATCCCTTGGGAACTTTAAGCCAAACCAAACTCCTTCTATAAGTCACCTGGGCCCTGATACCATAGCACAGCAACAGAATGTAACTAATATAATGCACTATGGGAAACCTGTAACCTGTAACTCCAAGTATTAGAGCCTATTAATCACTCTCTAATCTTCAAAAATGGGCTGTTCTTAGAATGTCTCACCAACCAAAGCACGCAGAATGGAACTGAATCTTGAGGGAGAGTTTCGCCCCCAAGCCTGTCTAAAACAACAATAAAACTACCTACTATTAAATCTACCTTTGAATATACCATAAGCCAGATGTAAATGGCGTACTGCATGCCAAAGGATAATGCCTCTTGCCCTAAGGAGAGAGTAAGTAGCTAGCTTGTTTACAAAACTCACTGTGTGCTAAGAAAAGAAAAATCTAAAAAGTCAGCTGTGGATAAAAGATAGGTGAAACCTGCCCCCGACTGCAGAGACGAGGAATTTCAAACACAGGAGACATTGGTTGTTGTATAAGAACTAGTGTGGATGACTTACAAAACCCTTCATCTCAAGTGACAGGGGTGAATTTTATAGACTCACAGTCTTGTATCGCAACTGAAGAAAGGAAGCCTTCTTGGTTTCCTGTTGCCCTCAGAGACCAGGGAGATACCTTTTAAAAACATAACTGCAAGTTGAAAGGCATATCACCCACTAGAAAGATGCCATTGGCTGTGACACATTGACATCTAAGATAGGGGATGCTAGATTGTTAACTTAAACATATGGGGACTCTCTAGGCTTGCTACCCAAGCATAATATCTGAAGTTCAGATCCACAGAAACTGTGTAAATATGGGGTGTGTATCTCAGCCTGCTTGTAATTCTAGCCTCAGAAGAGAAAGATGGTGCTCTCACAGCTAGCTAGCTAGGAACAATGGCCATGCTGGCAAGCTCTTGGTTTGATTGGGAGAGACCCTGCCTGGAAGAGTCATCAAGGATGGTTGGCAACATCAAATATGAGCCTCCACATGCACACAAATATACACACACACACACACATGCATGCACACAAACACATGAACTCAGGACAAAATGGAGGGTAGAGAATGTGCTTCTACCTGTAAGGATTTCTCTGTGCTTTTAGCCTCTATCTTACTTCCTCTTTCAATTCCTAGAGCAAGTATGGGGAAAAAAACCAAGAGACCCAGGAGTTTCATTTTGTTTTTAGTTGGTGTATATTCACTGTATGTGAACCTGGGTTTTGTATAGACATTTTCATATGTGTATATAATGTAGTTTGGCCATATTTCACAACCCCATCTTCCTTTTTATTTCACTGGTATAATAATCTCCATTTGAACCTATTTTCCTGCAGATGACATAACATGATTCTCCTTTGTGGGTGAATAAAATTCTGCCATCTACCTACACTACATTTCCTTTATCCGGTCATCTGTTGATGGACACCTAGGTTGCTTCTTTAGCTTGGCCATTGAGAATATGGCTATGATAAGCATGAACCTGGAAGCATCTCTAAGCGTGTGATGTTGGGGTCCTTTAGATAAATTCCCAGGAGAGGGATAGTGGGTCATGTGATCTATTTTTAGTTTGCTGAGGAACCTCCACACTGGTTTCTGTAATACCTAATATATAGGGTGTTCTCACTCAATTTCTCTGCATAAAGCTGGCACTGTCAGGCCATAGTGTTCCACTGGATAGTTCCTCTCAGCTTCTGACTCTTGGAGCCCATGAGTCTTGAAGTTCTACTTTTTGCACAGCTAGAGACACATAGAAGGTTCTAGATATATAGATGTTTCTCATGAGACAGAAGTAAACATCTGTTCAGGAATACAACAAGCCTAACTCTTCTGGTTTTCTTTCTAATGGTAAGACAAACATCATAAGAAAAAAAAGTGGAAGAAAAGGATTTGTTTAGCTTATACTTCCAGGTCACAGACATCACTGAGTCAGGGCAGGAGCCCAAGTAGGAACTTGAAGCAGGAATCATGGAGAAACGTAGCTTGCTGGCTCAATCAAATGCTTATGCTTATCTAGCTTTCTTATTCAGCTCAGGACAACCTGCCTAGGGAATGGTACTCCCCATGGTGGGAATAGTCTTCCCACATTAATTAACAACCAAGACAATGCCCCATGTACATACCCATAGGCCAATCTGAAGTACACAATTCCTCAATGTAGGTTCTCCTCTCAGATGTATTAGGCCATGTTGAGCTGACATCAAGTGTATTTAAAGTCTATCCACAGCATTCACCTTCCAAATCTGAGTTTCTTACTGAACTCTGGACTTGTCTGCCCATCTGTCTTCCTAGCATTTCTATCCTGGTGTCTTGTCAGCCTATTGAGTTTTAAATGAACTTCTGTGTTTCCTTCCCTTGATAAGATGATCAACATTTCCTCCTCTATAAATGCGCTTACTTACTCTTCTTCTGGTCATGCTGTTCAAGCCCTTTCCTCTTCCACCCTCTGTAGATGATCAGCTGCTCCTGACAGCTCTCTGCACGGTGGCATCCACATTCTGAATGTATCCCTTCACCTAAACCACCAGTGCTCTCTTCCAGGAGGGCAATTTGGAAGAAAAGAGGTTTGAAACTCAACATGTGAGCAGAGTTATGGACAAAAAAAGACTCCAATTTCCTCTACTTTATGGTTATTTTTTTCTCCTCTCAAAGAAATCAAGTTCACACCTGTGTCAGAAATGAAATCTGCACACTGCAAGAAAGGGCATGTCTATACTGAGATTGCAGGAGGAGTATGGAAGCAAAAATAAATTGTCTATGCCTTTCCTTCAATAATGAATAAGGGCAACATGTGAGACTCAAATTTGCATTTTGCTGCTAGCGAGGAGTCCCCAAGGACTGTGGGGTATAACCTGGAAAGCCAAGGGACTGTCAGAAACAGCCAAGGACTAGACATTAAGTGGATTTGGCATCTCTGTCCCTTTCTCTTTGGAAAGGAAAGAAGACGCATCAAGAAGAAGTGAGAGATGAACACATGGTGAATATGTAATATTTAACCAAGTGCCTTCTATACATACAGCAGGAGCTTTTCTGGAGTTGTAAAATCACGTTCATATTCAGACGTAGCCCCTTGTGCTTCTCTGAGCCTCTGACTATTCCTCTGTAGACATAGCTGAAACTGTTGGCTGCCGTTGAGTGTGTCTGTGTATTTTGTTTGGCTTGGTTTTGTTTTGTTTTTTGTTTTGCATGGCTTTGTGAATCGAAGGGATCAAATGTGGGATCAGCGGCTGGAAAACTACTGCTGATGGGCCAGACCTGCCCATCTACTGTTTGAGTAAATAGGCTGGCGTGGTTGTGCCTGTTGACTTTCCTTTCTTGCCTAACTGTGCACTCATGCACACTGGGACAGAGGAGTTACAACAGACACTGGATGGTTATAGAAGCTTAAAGTATTTACCCTCTAGCCTCTAAAATAAGAACTCCGCCAACCCCTGATGTCTAGTGTAGGACCGACCTGCTACACACATCTGAGCTGAGACTTGAAGGATAAATACTTCATCTTTGGGCTTATATGCTGTTTGTCCATGACTCTCTTGTTGTTTTCATTTTTATTTTATTTTATTTTATTTTATTTTATTTTTATTTGGTTTGGTTTGGTTTGGTTTGGTTTGGTTTGGTTTGGTTTGGTTTGCAAAAAAGTGTCAGAGGAAAAGCATTCAAAAGAATCGAATGGATGAAAGCAGCAGGTTTTACTATGCCAATCCAATACCAGTTTTATGCTCCTCAAATATAAAGAAAAAGAAATACATAGACCAGAGCACCAAATGCCTTTCACAAGGCTCTTCAACACCTTATTCAGATATAGCTCGTTAATCACATAGGAAACCCAACCTAAAATTCATCCATCTTTATTCAACCACAGTCTCCACGAGATCTGTTTTGGAGGTATTTCTGGAAGCTCCAGTGATTATTAATTTGCAACCTTTTATCCAAATTTATATATTAGAGCTTCATTCCCAGTATGATGGTATTTGGTGGAACCTTTGTGAAGTGATTGACTCATGGAGTCAAAACATCCTTGGACAGGATTAGGGCTTTATAAAAGACACCCCAGAGAGTTCCCTCATCCCTTCTACAACATGAAAACACAGAGAAAGATGACTCCTGTGCACCAGGAAATATACCCTCAACAGATGCCAGCAACCCTGGCACCTTGACCTTAGACTTTCCTACTCTAAGGATGAAGTATAGATACCTTTAACTCTAAAATACTTGAGTAATTGGATTCTAGAACAGAGTCCAAAAACCTGGGATGGCTCACTACTCCTAAATGTTTTAAAAATAAAAGGCTGAGCCTGAGGAGATGGCTCAATGTGTAAGAACACTTGTTGCTTTTGCAAAGGATATGAGTTCAGATCCTAGCACTCTCCTCAGGCAGCTCACACCAGCTTGTAACATTAGCTTCCCGGAATCTGGTGCCCTCTTCTGGCTTCTGTGGGCACTATAGGCACACACATGCTAAACACACACACACACACACACACACACACACACATATATATACATACATATACATATACATATATACATATACATATATACATATATACATATATATGTATATACAATTTTTTAAATTAAAAATTAAAAAGAAAAGCTGGGCGTGGTGGCGCACACCTTTAATCCCAGCACTTGGGAGGCAAAGGCAGGTGGATTTCTGAGTTCAAGGCCAGCCTGATCTACAAAGTGAGTTCCAGGACAGCCAGGGCTATACAGAGAAACCCTGATTCGAAAAACCAAAAAAAAAATTTTTTTAAAGAAAATATTGACCTGCCACAGTCATCGACTTCACAGTGTCTCTGGCTTTAACAGAAAATAAAAGCTTGCTTTGGTTCGATGGCAGACAGAAAAGAAATCAAAGTGTGGAAAGTGTAGACAATTTTAATGAGATGAGATTTTTAAAAAGGGTTAAAAACCCAAAGATGCTAAAGTCCCACCAGACGCAGAATAAATGTAAATAATGAAAGACTCTCCCAGCTCAGATTTCACCGATGTAATTATGTCTGTCCCGGTATCTTAGTTTCACTGATGCTGCGGTTTTTTTTGGATAGATGCTGAATCTCATCAGAAATTTAATAAAAGCAAATAATGAGAGATTCGGTCTGTTTAGTTATCTTCTGTGTAATTATGTCTGTCTCGGAATCTTACTTTTGCTGGGCTTTATTTATTTATTTTTTCAGCATAGTGTTCAATTTTTAATTGCATAAGAAGTGATATGACTCAAATCAATCAAGACATAATCACAGCTTCCCCCCAACTGCTTAAGGATTCTCCTGGATTAATTAATGCATGTAAATAGAAATTCCCAAGAGATTGGGCTCATGTTTCTAAATGCAACAGCACCCTCAAACAGAACTTAGTTGTTTTAATTGCATCTTCAAGAGGGGTCTGGCAAGAGGAACTGCATGGTCTCCTTAAGGAGTCTATATTAAAGTTTTGTTATTCTTCTACACTATAAAAAAGATACAGGCTTTTCTCTGTGTCTGACCACTGTGCTTCTCATTCAGTCTCTACTCCCAATTTCCCATAAGGACTGGCTCTGGATGAGGGATTTTGGTCCCATGAGAAGATGTGGTTTATTTTCTAAGAAAATTGTTTCTGGGGACGGAGACAAAAATCACTGAGGGAACAAGGGCCATCCAGTGTCTAGCTATCCTCCACGTGACTGCTCTTCCTCTGGCCCTGGGTGCCTGGTAGAACCCTGCCAACCTTGCCAGGAGGCTTCACTCTGCTCTCTTTCTTCTTGCTACACAACTGCACAGCTTAAACCTTCCTCATCTCCATATTTCCACAATGATACTTCTTCCAAGTATTCAAAATGAAGAGGAATTTTCTCTATCTTTAACACAGAGACCACTGAGTCTTCCCTCAGCATCTATAAGAAAACTATTTTCCTTCCGTCTTTGTTTTATTGTTTATTTGGATGATTATCTTTTTCCTTGTTTTTTTCTTATTTCTTTTATTCTTTGAGGTTATAATTGTGTTATTTTTCCCCTTCCCTTTCTCTCTCCAAGCCCTCTTATATAGCCCCTTTCAAATTTATGGCCCCCTATTCATTGTTCAGATAGATAGATAGATAGATAGATAGATAGATAGATAGATAGATAGATAGAGGTATAGATTTAGATACACAGTGTGTGTTGAGAGATATATAGTGTGTGTTGAT
This sequence comes from Mus minutoides, assembly GCA_902729485.2. Lineage (NCBI taxonomy): Eukaryota > Metazoa > Chordata > Mammalia > Rodentia > Muridae > Mus > Mus minutoides. The sequence goes on along the minus strand of LR749495.1, from coordinate 5,862,053 downwards.
ATATACATATATATATATATGAGCAATATATTTACACATATATTGTATATGTATATATACATGTAGATACACACACACACACACACACACACACACACACACACACACACACACACACACATATATATATATATATATATATATATATATATATATATATATATACACATAAATATATCATGCAAAGTCTGTATAATGTTTTTTGTGTGTATAGTTACAACTAGGGCACCTCGCTAGTTGGACATAAGACCTATTCAAAAAAAGAGAAATCATGCTTGCTACTGGAAACCTAACCAAGTGCCTGAGCCAGTGAAATCATGGATCTTGATGGAGAACTAGCAGCCACCTCTTTACTGAACTACACCCTGAATAGTTGTCCTTACACCCACAGATACGTACGTGTAGTCTTCACCCCTCATCAAGGAAACTGCCTTTGCAACAGACAGAAGCCATTACAGGAGACCACAACCAATCAAAATGCAGATTATGTAACCCAGTCTAAATGGATACATCTAAAAAGCACTCCAGCACCTAAGCCTCAGGAAACACTGGAGAAGAGGATATCAGAAGATTGTAGGACCCAGAGGATTAGGGAGTTTGCTTGAAATTATGTCTCTTAGGAATGTCAGAATTTACACCCATAACGTCTTACCAATGTGGCTGCCTAAATGATATGAACAAGGACAATGACAATCTTTTTTTTTAATTTTTGCATATATTCATTTTACACAGAACCAAGCCACATAATGATATTTTGTATGATCATAATTAAGCAATGAACATATTTGTCCAAACCCTGAACCTCCCTTCCTCCTCCTTTTAGTCTCTGTTCCCCAGACAATATGTCTATTTTTATGTCATAGAAAGAGAGATGGTTTTATGTATCAAATTAAAATCAAGGAATCATATAAAAAGAAGAATCTACAATATCTGGTTTTTTTCTGAAACTGGTTTGATGCATTTAATATAACAGTCTCCAGTCACATCCATTTTTCTGCAGATGACATAATTTCATTCTCCTTTTAAATTTTATTTTAGATTTACTTATTTTGTATGAATGTTGTTTTGCCTCTGTGTGTGTGTGTGTGTGTGTGTGTGTGTGTGTGTGTATACCATGTGCATGTGGTGCCCAATGAGGGCAGAAGATGACATACAATTCCCAGGAACTAGTGTTATAACCAGTTGTAAGCTGCTGTGTGGAAGCTTAGAGCCTTTTGGGTAAATACTCACTAATGTAATTCTGATTTATCTAAATAAATGATTAAAAATGGACATTTCTATACATCAAAACTTAAACTTTTAGAAAACAAACAGTCCTTGCAGTCATTTCAGATGTTGTATTAAAACTCCAGTCCACCCACAAGGGACAGAATTCAGTTTCTATAGTCTATGTGGTGCTGTGCAGAGGGACATTCTTAGTCATGCATGTGTTTTAATCCTGTGAGCCCATGTCCCTCTGCTCATTTGACAATCCATCTAAGGAAAACCAGTTAGCAGGTAATTATGTATTCATTTAAATGTGAGAGTTATAAGAATATTAACCAAGAGAAGTAATTTAAAAGAAAAGGTGTGTTTCTGGCAGCCCATGTGATTTAAGTAGAATATTTATTTGGGGTTTTTTTTGCTTGTTTTTTTATTTATTTTTCTGTATATGAGTGTTTTGCCTGAGTGTATGTCTATGTAGTGTATGCATGTGTGGTACCTTCAAAAGCCAGAAGAGGATATCAAATCCTTAGAGTTAGAGTTACAGACTTTTATGAGATACCATGTGGGTGCAGAAAAATAAGCTCTATGCTCTTAGCCACTGAGCCACCTCTCCAGTCCCAAATAACTATTTAGAAAAAATAATAAGATTTTCCTGTTTTTTAGTTTACCAGTAGGGTACTCCACCCCTCTCCTTCGGAGATTGAAGCCCTCATCCAACAATAGAGCCTGCTAGCATCTTCCTCTCAGATTTCCCATCTCCCAGAAATACAGGAAGGCAAAACTCTCTTCTTTGCAAATTACCCCATCTAGGATATTCTGAGCATCACATATTGAACTAAGACCATCTCTTAATGACACTACTGTGTTGCTAAAATAACTGCCTTTGTGTATTCATCAGAAGAGATGCCCAGAAGCAGGGCAAGTCACACATATAAAGACACATGTGTAATGGATGCTGAACAGAGATCCCAACCCGCAGGGGGGTCCACTTACTTGATCAGCTTCTCCCTCTGAAATAAAACTCCAAGTAAAAACAAAAGAAATCTAAGGAGTATTTTCCTCTGGTCTCTCAAGAGGGTTAGGTTCCCTGCAGAAGAAAAAAAAATGGAAAAGAAGTCCTGACTGCTGCTGTATAATTTCTTATTCCTGTATTCATTCATCCATTCCTGCATGCATGCATGGAAGGTTCATTAAGTATCTACTTTGTTTCCAACTGTGAAACAAACAAACAAACAAAAAGTGTAGTCTAGAGAAGAGAGAAAGACAAGAGAGCAAGTAAATCACCTGCCCCCAAGCAGCATCCTCCACCAGTGAGCAGGTGGTTGGGAACTGAGAAGGGAAGCACTGGGGTAATCAGCTGGCTGGACTACTTCAGCAATGTCCAGAAGATGTACTCGGAGGAGACAAAACTGATGAAACACTCTGCTTTTCCACCAAGGCTAATGACCTGTTCAGCCTGCTAGATGTTTAGATGCAAGTACGTCGAATTTTTCTGCTTTCAAATGAGTTCAAGTACACAAACGGCCAGGTACGACCTTCAAAACAAAAGAGAAAGGATGCCAGCCAATCATGCAAAGCTTGACTGGCTGATCCCTGGAAGATCCTGAGAGACGTTAGTCTCCTCACACAGAGCAGGCATCCAGTCTAGTTGTTACCATCTGCAAAATGATTACAATTCAAGAACAAAGGACAAAGCACCCAAGCCTTCCCTATACAGGTTTTTCACAACAAAATGCACATCTTGCATTTGCCTCTTCTATCTTCTCTACTCTGTTCCCATTTCGGTCTTTAACTCTGTGTTGCAAAAGATAATCATAACAATAATACTTTAAATGTATCCTTGTCTGAACTTCTCCGTGACAGATGGGAATGGGGAAAACATTGGTCACCTTAAATCTAATTAGGTCATTAGTGAATGAGAGACGTGTGCAGTCAGCGGTGCCTCCCTGTGGTGGAGCCATTCCAAGCCTGTCACACTGAGCTCGGATGAGGAGCTAAGAGAAACACACATTACCAAGAAAACTGAGAAGCAACGCTTTATAAATGTGCAAGAGCTCATTAATTCCCTGTTAGGGTTGCAGGCAACCCTGTGGCCTCAAAGACTCCAGCACTCTCCTTTTCTATTTTGAGGAGAAAAAGGAGATGATGGTCCCCCATGGAGGAGGGTGGCATTGTCTAAACTCAGCTAATTGCTGCTCCCCCAAGGATTTTCTGTGGTTCTTTGCGGTCATTTTGTCTTAGCACCTACATCAGTCCCCACCTCATTGAAACCATTTGGATGCAAACCAGTCCCCAGTGAAAATCTGCCCTTCCTCTAGCAGAAACAGGGAGCTGTGCAGTGAGCAGCTAGTGACTTTGCCTGTGAAAACTAAGCTTGACTTGGTTTTTGAAGCACCCTGGCAGAGGAGGCCTAGCAGGTTGGTCTCTTGAGAAGTCTTTTCCTGGGGAGGTGTAAGTAGTGTTTATTCCCTCCTCTTAAGATCTCAGTGACAAACCAAAGTACACTTCCAACTGAATTCAGCCTGGAGAACAAATGAGTGTACTGAGTTTACCTACAGAGTAAGGATGGGGGGGTTACTAATGGGAGTATTGGTAACCCTAAAACAGCCACACTAGAAAGATTCACCTCCCATGGATGATGGATGACCATGGGTTATCATTCTCTTAACCTTCCCCAGCCTGTATACCCCTAGCACATATATGGAGGCACCTAGGTTGTGTGTGCGCAGTTATGGCAGGATTGCATATAAAATTCTATAAGTATTGGCTGGAATATCAGGTGAAGGTTCAATGACCCTTTCTACTCCCTTCTTCTATGAGGGAATGTCAACAACCAACAAGCCAGAAAGATGTTACTTATAGACTCCTGTGAGCAGGCAACAAGTGATCCAGTCAAGATGCTGCCTATGTTGCACAGAGGACCTCATTCTACAACTTTTGAAATACATGGATAGATGGTAGATAGATAGATGATAGATAGATAGATAGATAGATAGATAGATAGATAGATAGATAGATAGATGATAAGTGTGTGTGAGAGAGAGGAGGGGATATTCTGAGACCTGACTCATTTTCCATTGCTGGATCTAGTATGATGTAATAATACAGACAAATCTTGATGAACTTAGAATCTCCCACGCTGTTCCTTGTCTCAATAAGGGAAGGCAGAAAACAACTATGAAGAGCTAAAGCTTTGCAAGCCCAGGAATCACTCTATCTAGGAAGCATCTGCAGTGAACCAGCCTGAGAAGGAAATGATCGGGCCTTGGTCCTTGGGTGTTTGAACAAGCATTGGTATAGGATAATGAGGCAGGGACTTTCTGGGACACCTGCACCACTCTGGTCTCTCAGAAGAATCAATCTATGGTGTCCCACCTTGGGGAAAAGTCAGAAATACTCCCAAACTGATCTGGCCCCTTGTTTTGGAACTACTCCTAATGTCTCCTGTATGCTGGAAAGGATGCCTCCAGCCACCTTCTCTAAGATCAGCCGCTGAATTTGCCCTAATGCAGAGGATAGGTGTGTAGAAACCTTTGGTACGTATCCATAGCCATGGAGTGCCTCACAACGCAGCCATCCTTGGTGAGAAATTTAAAATAATCGAACCAAATCACTGTGTCCAGATTAATTGAAGCAAGCAATTAATTAAAGCAATCCTTATCATTCATGTATACAGGCTGCCTCCCCCTAAGTCATAGTTTGAGATGTCAGCAGTGAACATGAGAAAACAAGGTGTTTATAGCTTAGGGGTAGGGAGTTTCCAAATGGGGGATTTGGTGAGCAAAATAAGCCGGGTCACAGGAGCAGACCATAAGCATAGCAAGTTAGTCATAGCGACCTCCTAAAACAAAGGCATGATTAGAGGTGGTCATAAGGTAGCCATAGCAACCTTTTGAAACAAAGATAGGGCTACAGGATAGTATAAACAACTTTTGAAACAAAGACAGAGTTACCATTTCTGGGAGCAGACAGTATAGAACCACTTGTAGTTAAGGTTACAGGTAGAGCATAGCCCAATCCTTGAGAAAGAGGTTTCATCAAAAACAAGAATGAACCTAGTATGGTTTTTCTATAATATGGCTTTTAAGCCCAAAATAATTCTCAGCTGGCTAAGCAGGCTGGTTTTTAAGTAGAAGGCTACACCTTGGCTCTTTTTTCCTAAGCATGTCCTGGGAATCTTGAACTGGAGTGTGTTTGATAAAGAGAATGCAGAGAAGTCTTAGAATCTCTTAGTGGAAATACATACAGGCATCACACTGGCTGATGACCATGGCTGGATCCTTTGGATGTGACAAGGAAAGTAGTAGGATACCAGTCTAATTTCTACCCAGCTCCCAGATAAGAATGTGGATGGAAGCAGACGCTGACCCTGATCCTATCCATCATTCCCAGTCATGTCAAGTTCCACCAGCACAGAGCAACACCCTCAGTCTTGGACATGAGGGCCCTCAACAGTCATGGTGGCAAAGGCATGGTGGAGTCCACAGAAACAGGGTCACAAGGCAGAGGCTGTTCAAATCATATCAGCACTGGTCTGTTTACATCATCTTGACACAAGCTGGAGTCACCTACGAAAAGAGACTCTTAGCTGAGCACCTGCATCCATCAGATTGGCCTGGAGTTGTATCTATGGGTCATTTTCTTAACTGTTCATTGATGCAGCAGGGCCCAAGCCACTGTGTGCAGTGTGACCCCTGGGCAGGTAACTCTGGGTTGTGTAAAAAAAAACAAGCTGAGCAAGCCATAGAAAGCAAGCCAGTAAAAACTGAAATTTCTGCTTTAGTTCCTGCCTCCAGGTTCCTGCTCTGCCTTTACTCAATGATGACCCGTGTAACCTGTTTGCCAAAGAATCTTTTTCCACCCCGAAATGGTTTGGGTCAGTGTTTTTGTTTGTTTGTTTGTTTGTTTTTATCACAGCCACAAAAAGCAACGTCAGACAGCCTGCTTCTGTTGATGTACTTCCTCCAACCAGGATCTACCTCCTGAAGGTTCTACACAGTTCCTGAAGTAGCATTCACTGGGGAATAGACATTTGAGACACAGGCCTGGGTGACTCTGGCTGTTTCCAGTTAAACAACAAAAGCTGAGTGTGTTTAAGCTTCAAGCGCATAGTCAGCCTTGTTCTGGGGTTTCCCACTTGATTTCCCATTTAACCCTCTCATGTCTGGCAACATAGATGTTGTTATTATTCACATTTTCCAGAAGAAGAAACTTACTGGAAATGCCACCCTGAAATATAAAAGAAAAAGGAGAAGGACCCCCTGCATAGGCCTTATATTGGTTACTAGTCTGTTGCTCTGATAAAACACATGACCCAAAGCAACTTAGGGAAAGGGTTTACTCAGGCTTATAGTTCCAGAGAGATAAGAGTCCATCGTGGCAGGGAGAATGGCAGCAAGCTGTAGACACCAAGGTAGCAGCAGGAAGCTGAGGGCTCACATCTTAAATCATAAACATGAGGAACAGAAAGAAAACCAGAAGTGGATTGAGACTATGAGCTCTCAAAACCCACCCTCAGTGATGTAATACTTCCAGCAAGGCCATGCCTCCTATATCTTCCCAAATACCATCACCAACTGGGAATCACGTGTTCAAGTGCCCAAGGACATGGGGGAATTTTCTCCTTCAAACGACTGCATTACTCTAACACTTTATGAACTTATTATTAAATTTGTTTTCTCAGTATCAGTAGTTTTTGAATACTTGTTTGCTGAAATATGCAGATGTATCATCCAAAATGTTCCACTTTAGCCCACACATTCTGCCTTCAACCTATTCAATTTCTTTACCCTGATGAATTACTTTCAGGAAAAAAAATAATGATAAGGACCAGCAATATTACTGACAGACACTAAAAGTAAAATGTGCTCAGCCACTTGAAACAAGGGCAATAATGCCCTGACTCTCAGGAATGCATACTGAGAATTTTGCATTCTATTTATCCCTCTGGAAGATCCCCATTGCCCAAGGATATTCTTGTCTGAGCCCCTCAAGTCACCAGGCTCCTACGACAGAAAAATCAGTGCAAGAAATACCCGTTCTGATCTGACCACTAAGAAATTAGTCCCAGGAGAAAAAGAGTTACTTAAACGGCTTTGATGTCTTCATAGGGCCGGCTCCATCTAGCTGTCAGCGGCAGCAAGCAGGGCCGATCGATCACAGCATGCCTTGTACATCATGTGGGATCTCATGAGGTCAGTAAAGGATATCGGAAAACCCCTGAGAAGCTACTGCAATCAGACTCAGCAGGATTCTGTCCGTTATCCAACATGTCTACATGAGTGGTTAGCCAAGCAGAAAACAAAGAGGTTAACAAAGGTGACTGGTAGGCATAAAACCTTCTTGGAACATCAGACATATTACCCCCATCCCACTCACCCCCACCCCTCACCCCTGTTTTGGCTCTTCATTACATGAGAGACCAAAGCACACCACGGTGTTTCAGTGTGAGTTGATCTGGCCTGCAGTTCAGTGTGTCCGGGGAATAGATACCACTTCCCCTTCCCTGGTGTACCTTGCCCTGTTAGCTGCTCCTTGACTCTTCAGGTATTCTGCTCCTGCTTCATTACCTTCTGTTCTTCCCCCTCATCCTTAATCACTCAGTTCTAGGTTTGCTCCCAGAGAGAAAGAAGGCTTCTTCAACCCACGGAGTTTGGAGCTACCTTTCTTTCATGCCCCACCATAGCAAATTGCGGTTAGATAATTAGTGATAAGGTTGTTGGTTTAATCCTTACTTCTCTCCAAGGCTATGGATTCTGCAGCACCCAGACCCATACTGGCCCAAGTCATTGCTATGTGTCTCCATATTTCCTGTGTAGGCTTGATGAGCAGTAGAAAGAGGCCATCTTGGAACACCATGTACCAAAGCTGGAAGGATGGTGGGTATCACTCAAAACTGAATCCATCCTACCTCTTTGATGCTTTCTCTGCTGCTACTCAGGAGACTGGTGTGATGTACATTATAGTAGTACATTGCCATCTGTTGTTTTCGCTCACATTGGGGATTCCTTCTATCCCATTTGAGATCCAAATCTATTTCTTCCAAAGTATCCTTCTGAGGTCACTTATCTAGGCATGGAATGGCCCCCAGCTATGTAACAAGGAGGGAAGATAACTGCAAAGGGTAACACTGCTATTGAGAATAGCTAAAAGGTGAACTAATTCCAACAGAGGACACTAGGGCTGACTCTATGATATAAGAGAGTCTACAGTAGGAAAGGCATCTGGCTGGAAATTCAGCCATGGGGAGCTCAGCAATAGAGAGAAAGCTCAATAGAGACCTCCAATTGGCAGCCCCAGGCTCCCCAGTCAGTTTCTGTTGGACATTCCCTTCTGCAAATCCCACCACCGATTTGGGAACCCCATTTCTCTCCAATTTCTATTTGTTCTTTTAAAACTAGAGGGGACATCTTCTCTGCCTGGAACTCTCTACTGAGAGTTGGCTGTATCTTAAAGGGGATTTCTCAGTTTGTTCCTGTTGAGTGTTTTGAGCATCTGATTTGATTGTGCCTTATGCCCCTCATTTACTATGTAATAGACTCACTCATTCAAACCCAAAATGTGCTGATCTGAGACCACTCTCCACACAGAACAGCTATGAGCTTCTGGGATTGCTTCCCTCTCCTTATAAACATGAGGACTATCGTGGGTGTCATTGGCTTCTGTACCATGTCCACTTGAATGTGGCCACAGTTAGGCACCAGATGCCTAGGAATTCTGGAGAAGCATTGAATTAGTGTTGGTGTCTTCCAGTTTTTATTTTTGTTTTCTTCTTCTTTTTTTTTTTATTTTGCTGCCAGCAGCAATTTCTCCAGATATCTTGCTGAGTGAAATGATAACTTGCTATTCTTTTAAGGTGGTGGGGGTTTCCTGTTCTTTGAAATCACAGTATTTTAACGTATAAACAGAGCATGCTGGGTAGTGATGTCCCAGCGCTCTGAGTCTCCATTTCTTCATCTGTGAAATTGGAAAACAATTAGGCATCACTGACATCCCACAAGGAGGAGGAGGAGGAGGAGGAGGAGGAGGAGGAGGAGGAGGAGGAGGAGGAGGAAGAAGAGGAGGATGAGGAGGAGGAGGAAGAGGAGGAGGAAAGGAGATTTAAACACAGTGCCACAAAAGGCATTATAGTTTGTATACCGGTCACATCAGAACCAAACCTGTCACTCTTTCACTCCATAGATATCACTGAATAGTTCTGCAATAAGTAAAACCTGATGAGGTGTCACAGGGTGTGATCTAGGCTTCTTCCACAGTGCAGGCAACTGCCAGCTGTTCCAACCCTGACATTAATCATGCAACTCGCTAAGTCCTGAGCTTTGGATTTCAATGCCAATTCATTTTCTTTAGAATCTTTTATTATAAAGCGAAGTACGTTTCTTTATTCTATGAGAACATATAATTAGCTCCCAAAATATCCTTTACCCATATACAGAGCTTTTTATAGTCTTTGAGGACATCAGTGGCAAAGCATACCTTGGCGCAGAGTTCTAAAAGTTGCTAATAAAATGGGGCATACATGTCAGTTTTCTACCAAAACTCATCCCCATGTCCCAGGCTTGGAGTAACTGACTGCTCCATTTCCAGACAAGCTCAACCTCTGCTTGACAGATCCAATTCAGGTTCTGAAGCCCAGGTCTTATAGACATCACGAAAACTCTAGGTGTTTAAGATCCACACATGCATACATGGCCAGCCACCTTTGTTCATATCATAACTCAAACATGACAGTGAGCTACACACTCACTACAATCAGCTTCCAGATGCAATGCCCATGATCTGTGACATTCACACACAAATGACTGGCATGTAAAACCTCACTTCTGCATTATCCTGAGCCTGCGGGACTCAGTCATTTCGTTTGGTCGAGGAGGACCCTTTGTCTGTAATAAAGGAAGGGCGGGAGAGAAAGAAGCGGAGACCATGCATTTGCAAGGTTTTGTCACGGTCTGACTTTACTTAGGTAAAATGCTCAGTTTTATACATACAGCAAAGGAGAGGGCATGGGGACGTCTGGGACGGAGAACAAAGACTCCAGGTACGAGGGACATCTGGGCAGGGGAGGATGGCAGCCTTGGAATGTTTGATGATACATCTCAGGATGCTCCGACACCTTTTTTATTGCCCTGAATATTTGTCTAAGATAAGGCTCTGCTGGTCTTGGGGTCAGACTAGTGTGCAGGAGGAGGCAATTTGGCTTTTAGCAAGATGTCAGCTGGTCTTTATGGTGGGAATCACTTAAGGCCTGGCTTCCCACACTGCATCATGCTTTGCAGTTGGTATGGTCAGCAAATCGAATCAAGGGTCTTACCCTTGCTCAGGGGTGGCAGGAAAGCAAAGAGAGAACATATAAACCCAGAATCCCAGTGGCAGCCACATATATATCACAAAAGGGATGCTAGCACAAATCTCATGGGATTACCTTCAAGACAAACAACAAATATGTAAAGGAGCCATGCCTAGTGGTGATGCAGACCCACAGAAAGTCAATGATACCAGGACACAGGAGTCATGGAGCATTACTTCAAGAAATCAAAAAGGAAATACTCTGAGATGCTCTGCCTGGAACTTTCTTGGTGTCCTTCCATAACTTCTGAACTTGCAGTCAAGTCTTCCTGAGATGTGCAGAGAAAAAGAAAATAAAAATAATAATGCTTTTCATATTTACACCAAATAAAAAGCTCCGATTATCAATAGTGTTAGGAAATCATTTTCGGGATGGCTTTGCTGAACCATAAGGTAGGATCTGTTTCTTGTTTGCTGAGAAACAACCTTGTCTGTTTTCTAAAATGACCATAGTCACTCATTTTCCCACTGACAGGGTGCAGACTATGTAGACATGACGTGAAGTTCCTTCTTGGTATCTCCAGCAACTCTTGATGCCTTTCCTCTTTTTATTAACAGAAACAAGAAGTCCCTGAGCTGAGAGATGTTAATTGGGCTTGTTACATCTTTCCACAGTCTATCTTCAATACATTAGGTAAAAATATCCAATTACAATTCACTACCTAAATCTTTAACTCTAAGAGTCTAATAATGCTTTGCAGAAATTATTAGTCAGATAGCTAAATCTTTATGGTTAAAAAAATGGGGGGTATTAAGCAATTCCAGATAACTCATCATGTTTTTTTTTTCTTTCAGACAAGTGGCACCTGACATTGATGCTGGTCTCCTACACCAAGGACAGATGAAAAGCTCCTTCAGCTAAAGCCAGGGCAATATAACACCAATTAACACTGCAATGACTACTTAAAGGGGAAGCTCAGATACAGTGCTTTCATTTTAACTGAATTTTTTTTCATACAGTATATTCTGATTATGCCTTTCCCTCCCCCAACTCTTCCCAGAATTTTACCACCTGCCCAATGCCATGCAACTTCCCTCTCTTTTAAAAAACAATCAAACAAGATACCAAGAAAAACACACACAAAACACACACAAAAAAAAAAAAGAGAAGAAGAAGAAGACAAAATATAAAAGCAGAAGACCAAGAAAACAACAACAAAAGCCCAAACAAAATCTACTACTGGGCATGGACCTACCCTGAAGTGTGGTGAATATACCCAGTGAGACTCCATTAGGGAAAAAACTAAACTAAACTAAATTTCCTTTGCCAGCAGGTATCAGTTGCAGATGGCTTCTTAGTTAGGGGTAGGAGCCCATGTCTACCCATCCTCTCAAAGCTGGGTCTGTTATCTAGCTTGAACCTGTGCTAATGGAGGGAAAGGGTAATCATTAACAGAGCTACAAGCACTGTGACTGATATGTTTAATAATGGAGAGTGAGTTCCCTTCCATATTGAGGACAGAGACTCCCTACTCAGAACTCTGAGGTTGGTGGGAAAGTTTTAACACAATATTTCAAATTTAATTCAGTCAACCAATATTTAATGAGGTCTAATGAGCTGCCAATCCCATGCAGGGGAGGAAGGGATAGCTGTTTTGCCAACTCTGTTCGGAAGGCTCATAATCAAAGTGACAGAGAGTGAATAAAGTGTGAACAGAGAGAAGACAGGGCACAATGAGTTATCTGAGAGAACTTTGCAAATTTGGGTTCAGAAAACACGTGATTTTATGCAATTAAAATAACGCAATTTCATAATTATGGGTCATAAATTATAATGGTTTTTGGGCATGTGCTCTTCTTGCTTTATTCTCCTTTAAGTGGACTTTGAAGTCTTATAAGCAACAGTGAGCTTCGGCAAACCCCAAACACTGCATAAATAGATTTTTATTGGAATTAATCAAAGGAAAGGGTGTGTTCCTCAGACAGAAGAAATCTGAGGAAAGTGTTGTTAACCCTCACCCCGTCCCCTGAGGGTAAAAAGACTATAGAGATATCCTTTGATTGTTTACTAGCTCAGTGTAGAAGGCCTGTGGAAGAGCTGATGCTGCAAATCCGTTGCTAACAACTCAGTCTTCAAACCGTAGGACAGGCGATTCAACTAGATACCAGCAAATGAGGAGAATGAAAGATCCTCTAAGCAGGTAACTACTTCAAACACAGCCGATTCCCCTAACGTGACTGGCACTTCCTTTAACTGCTCCTACACCATCAGGTCTCAGCACAAGTGTGAACTCTAGCAGGTCTTTCCTGACCCCAGAAGTCAGTTTATCCTGTGCTTTCACATAATGAAAGAATGATATAAACCCCAGTCACCATTTAAGGACCAGGCCTGATTAGGAAAAGATCATAAGGTACCAGCTCCAAGAACAGACCATAAAACCCAAGAACAAGGTCATAAAACCCCCTCCCAAAGAACAGCCTGGGGAGAAATACAAGAATGTGAGAATATCTTATCTCAGGATGGGCCATCTGTGCTGGGCAGCCCTATTTCATCCTGTAGTTAAACATTCATGACATAGGAATGCAGACCACTGACCACCTAGCACAAGCCAATCAGAAGCTGACCCCTGCGACCCCCTAGCACCCCCAATGAAATTTTAGATTACCTAACCTAAATTTTCTAGAAAATTTTCCTAATTCCCTTTAAGAAGGCCTTCAAGCCTTTGTCTAGGGTCACCAATTTAAAGAACGGTTGGCCCCCACATACTGGTTGTTTCTGTAGAATAAATGAAATACTCTTTGTCTTGGCATACTATCTGAGTCTGGGGTCTTCCCTCAACAAGTTTTGGACTCTTACAATAGGAAGCTGACGAGTTCTCCCATGTTCTCAGAAAGTAAACACATTCACAGATATTCACATAAAGTCTACACACCCAGCCTCATGCCCCCACACTGTTTTAAGACTCTTGAATTCAGAGTCACTTGTGTTTTTACACAGGATTGAGACTCTACCAGCACTTCTAAACAAGGAGAACACTGATTTACACTGTACTGGGTTGGCCTAATGCTGCTTGTACTCTAATGCTAATTTTTGGGTCGCCAAGACTGTTTGCCCCAAAGACAAGAGAATCTCCAAGTAAAACATTGAGTCACCCTGCCCCCAGTTGATTGTGATTGGTGAATAAAAATGCCAACAGCTAATAGCTAGACAAAAGAGAAATAGGTAGGGTGGAGTTTTAGCAGGCTGTGAGGTAGGAGCAGAGGGGAGGAAGGAGAGAGAAGCAGCCATGCAATAGAAGAGGAGGAGGAAGAGGAAGAAAAAGAACAACAACAGCAGCAGCAGCAGCAACAACAGCAACAACATGCAGAAGAAAAAAAGAGAGCCACCATGGGTTAGCAGAGCCATAAAAATGTGACCATGTGGGCTGGCCAATTCGAGCTAAGAACAGCTCAAATGAAACATAGCAAGTAGTAACTTGGGTTATGTTGGATTCTAACAGCATGGAGGGTAGACAGTTACCTAGCTATTATGCTGCATAAGGCATATTAAAATATAGAGGCTGGGAGTTGGAGAGATGACTCAGCCAGTTAAGAACACTGACTGCTCTTCCAGAAGTCCTAAGATCAATTCCCATCAACCACATGGTGACTCACTACCATCTGTAATTGGATCTGATGCCCTCTTCTGGTGTGTCTGAAGACAGCTACAGTGTACTCATATTCATAAATAAATCTAAGAGAAAAAAGATGAAAATTGTTTAAAATACACACACATTGTGTGTCTTTCATCCGGGAACATAAATAGTCTGAGGAGGGTAGAAACCCCGCACAGAGATTTTTAAAAAATATTTTATACTTCATAGATACCTCTCAGATTGTCAGTTGCTTCCTATAGGTTTTCCAACCCAGTAGGCAGTGTTCCTGCCTCTGCTCCTGATTGAGTTCCAGCCCTGACTTCCCTCACCAATCAACTGTGATGAGGATGTGTAAGACAAATAAACACTTTCTTCCCCCAAGCTGCAGACTGGGGCAGATGGATCATTTCCAAAGCTCACTCCCTTTCTCTTTCTTTGCCTTCCATCTCCTACCAAGGACCTCTCTGCCTATGATATATCTTCTATATCACCTCCCACCACCACCTAAGACTTGCTACATCTCCTTTTTGAGTCTCTGTGGTTTCCTACCATTAGGTATTAACTTTATGTATCTATACACAATTGTGCTCACATCCTGAATTTTCTCTGAGATCAGTTGATACATCTTGAAAGGAGGATGTTACCAACTGATCAACAGCGCCTCACCCCCTCCCCCAACCTGTATGCCTCCCAGGTCACTCCTATATTCCTACCAGTAGTGAGAGAAAAATCAAACCTTATTCAGTGCACATGGCTGATCACTTACCAATGTATTGCTGCTTCTCTTGAACTGTCCCAGGCTGCAGAGGAGGAAACCAAGGCTAGGAACAATCACCTGACTCATGCATAACTATCCTTTTAGACCTCAACTCAAAACAGATCTACAGACAAAGCCCCTCCTCCCCCATTCATTAAATTTACAGCACACATCAGTGTAAGTGTCCATGATTCCCTGAAGAATGATAACCCCAGACTCAAATAGTATGCAAAAGCAAAGAGTGCTTTATTCTGCTGAAGTCTAGCATGCCAGAGTCTACCAGCTTATAAGATGGAGGCCCAATTTAAAGCACATTAGGGGAATTCTGGTAAGGGGTAGGTGATTCTATCTTAATCTGTTGGCTCTATCTCTAGGGACATTCCAGAACCATTGATGGGTTGTGGAGGTCTGGAAACTGTTGCTGAGGAGGTCTGGAAACTGTTGCTGACCTACTGTTCTTGCCTCAGGCCAGGGGGTGGGGCAGCTCCTGAGGCCTGGATTTGCTCAGTCCTTGGAAACAGAGATTTAGGCCTAGTTTCCTGAACTGCCAACTTGAAGCCTTTCATGGAGTCGACCTTTCTCAATCAGAAGTTTATTATCTATTTTACCAATATCCTGGAAGATGACCAATTCTCTCAGGCCCTGAAGGAATTGCCCTATGTAAATTCACAAGATCTGAACTAAATTTAATATTTTCATCTTACCCTACCCAAGGCTCATTGTACAGAATTCCAACCTAGAAAATCGTTATCTTCAGGCTGGAGTGCCCCTTATCTCACACCCATAGGAAGGTTGAAGCTCAGAGAACTATTGAGTAACTTGAGGGAATCTTATAATCTGTAGGAGAGGGGTGGGCAATGTTGCTCAGTGGGTAGAGTCACTGGCTGCATTGCCTGATGCCCTGGAATTGATCTTTCAGATGTTCATTGTTCAAGGTAGAAACTAACCCTGTAAGTTTTCCTCTGACTTCCACACAGGCCATGGCACACATACCCATATATACATGCAGATAGATAGATAGATAGATAGATAGATAGATAGATAGATAGATAGAACTCAATATTTTTAAAATAAGAAATTTACCTACTATGTTAATAGCAGTCTTCCAGCACAAGGTCAGTGACCCCAAATGTCCACCCCAGCACTGTCCATCCAATAGTCTTGGCATCCTGATAAGTTTTAATGGTAGGTATCATCCCCACCCCTTAGGTCTCTAGATCTCCAAATGTATTATATTGTTCAGCAAGGATTAGAGGACTGAATTTAGCAGCTAGGATTAAGAGGGATCCTCCTATATACTCTTCATGGAAACCATCACAGAAAACCTTCAAAAGGAAGAGAAAGGACGGGGTCAGGCCAGGCCATGGAGGATTAGGCAAAATGCAAAATAGGTTGGAAGCTTGGCAGGCACTCTGGAAGTGTACCTAGGAAGATGGCTCCCTGGGTTGAACACTTGCTGAGTTTTGATACCCAGAACCCACAGGAGGAGAGACATGGTCATACACATCTGTATCTCAGTGCTCTGAAGGGACCTAGGAAGCAGAGACAGGAGAATCCCCCAAAACATATGGACCAGGTATACATGCCAACAAGCAAGAAGAGACCCCATCTCAGACAAAATAGAAGATGAGGTCTGACATGAGATTGTCCTCTGACCTCCACAAATGTGGGACATGCAATCATACTTATACACACACACACACACACACACACACACACACACACAAAAGAGTATGGAGAGACTTTGGGGGTCACTTGGCAGGAATCTCACCTTGGCCAAGGACAAGAAATGGGCTTCAGGCAGAAATCTGACATTAGGGCATGGCATGACAAAGAAGTAAGTTCAGGCAGGAATCTGACTTTAGGGTGGAACAAAGAAGTAGGCTTCAGGAATGACTATGGCTTTGGGCTAGAACACAGAAGTAGGCTCAGAAATCTTGATCATCCTGATAAGCCCTTAGAAATAATGGTCTCGGAGTGACCATGGGACTTTGTTTACTGTCTTGCTTGTTCTCACTGTACTACTCGACTTTAAAATTTGCATGTAATTAAAATGGTATAAAAGAGGATTGGGAAAAAATAAACCTGCCTTCAGTCCCAGAATTGACTGAGGCCATGCTGCAGTTTTGTCTAATTGTCTCTTTCTTTTCAATCCTCACTCCTATGCTGGAGAACCTGTTGACTGACTGAGCAGGCTTGGTCAAAAGAGTAACTGATTTTTTTGTTTGTTTGTTTGTTTGTTTGTTTGTTTTTAAAAAAAAAAACAAAAAAATCACAAGAGGGAAAGAAAGGTAATTTAACCAGTAAAGTGTTTGCCTCATGAGCGTGGGGTTCTGAGCTCAATGCACAGATATTTAAAACGTTTTAAAAATACCAGGCACAGTCTTGCATGCTTGTGATCCCAGCCCTGGGGGGTGGAGGAGACAGTAGTATCCTATGAGCTTGCTCACCCGCCAGCGCCAGCTGACCTTAATGAGCTCTGCGTAATGAGAAATATTGTCTCAAAGGAGATAGGTGGTGGAAAGACCCACAATGTGAGGACTCTCTCATGTTCTGACTCAGGAGAGGCGACACTCCAAATCACACGAGAAATGGTCTTGATGCAAACTGCAAGAGGACTTTTATTCCAAGAGCACTCTGGGACCCACAGTCATACCCCATGCAGGGTTAGAGGACCGTGGGCCCTGAGTAGCTGGGAGAGGGTATTTAAAGGAAGAAACCACAACTCAAGGGGGTGGGGAGGGCATTGTTGGAAAATACCAAAAATACCAGTTAAGAGTCACGAGAAAGTGGAAAGTCAAGACAGTTTTCTATGAGCTTCTAACAATAGCACATTTGTGTAGTGGGTTCCAGCAACAGCCAGGGTAGGTCAGGGTGACTTTCTTTGAACAAACACTCCCTGAACCCAGAAAGCGGGTGGGTGGAGGAATGTCGTATCTGTTTTATGATTAGCATGCCTTGGAGCATTGAGTCACAAAGGTCACATATGCTTTTTCAGTGGCATTCCTAGAATTTACACGCATGTACACACATAATCTCCTCTACATACAGTAACACACGTACATAATAGAAAATGAAAAGGGAATGAGAGTCTGAGAGGGGAATCCTTTAGAATCTAGGCCACAAGCAAACAAGGACCTTAGCCTAGAAGCCTCCACTCTCCTCAGAGCTTCTAGAAAGGAATACAGCCATGCTGACATCTGGATTTTAGCCTGGTAAAATTCATAGTGGTCATAAAACTGGCAGGCAATAACTGTGTGTTTCCAGGCTCTGTGTTTATGGTAATCTATTACGACAGGGATAGAAAAGTAATTCCGATTAGACAGAAAATAATGTTTTGCCCCAATGATAAGCCCTTGTCAGTTTTAGGGGTGACTGATGAGTGGTTAAGTTTACATCTGTGAAGATCCCCCAGGGATGGCAGCAGGTGTCTTCCTCAATCAGACACAAGTTGATTGGCAAGAGCACTAAAAATAGACAAGGCACAGGCTTCAATATAGTCTTATCTCATGGGAACAGATGTGATTGTCTACCTTGGAGACATAGCTGGGCACAGGCATATATACAAGCAACCACTGAATTAAAAATAACCACTGGGCAAACTTGGGAAGGAGTGTTATCCTTTTGAGAGTCTAGATGGCCTGAGACAGAGGGAAGGCTGAGGTTGGCCCTGAGGAATAAGAAACAGCTTAAAAGATCCAATATGAGGCTACCTAACACCTAGTACCCCCATCCCCATTTGTAGAAAGCCCCCCTTATTTTTGTCCTAAGAAACTGCCTTGATTCAAGTTAACCCTCATGGTTTGGACGAAGACTATGACCAGGTTGAGGCAATCACAATAACTCCAAATTCCATCAGTCAGTCCAGGAATGAGCTACATTCTTAGGAGGCTCTATATGGAACCTGGAGGGTGTTGCCCCACCAGGACATGCAGGGGTTGGATCCTGAGGGAAGCTATAGACCCCACACAGCTCCTTCTCTGTACTTATGCTGAGAACCATCTACATCATTCCCATCTCTTTCACTGGGGCATCTCTGTGACCTGTGCCATCTGTCCCTTCAAGAGCATCCTTCTGCATTGAAGAGGTCAGCTCAGGACCTTTGGAAAATTTCCACCAGGCGCCCCTCCCTTCCTGGAAGAGAAAGGTCATGAAGCAATTAGGCTGGATGGGCTGATTAAGCCCCTACTACCTCATTCCCTAAAGTCCAGTTTAAAGGGTGCACTGTTCTGCCAATCATATTGTGCCTAGTTGCTGATGCTCTATTCTGTCCCCTGGAAACTGTATAAAAACTTGCCTAACAGGCACTCGGGGTCACTGCCTCTCCTTAGGGGTGCAGGATGACCCCGGCACATTGGAACAATAAATTCTTGCTTTTGCATCAATCTCCAGCTCCTTGTGGTTCACTCAGAGAGTCCCCAGTAGCTAAGGCTTGTCAGACTCTTACAGCATCAGATCTGGCCTTCTAGGCTTTTCCACCATGAGCAGAAGGATGAGATACCTTTAACAAGCTGTCAGGTTTTCTATGTGCCAGTTTCAAAGCAACTCATCCACGCTCTTACTCGCCTCTCCTGAAAGCTGTTTCCCTGTTTTCAATAACAAAAATCACATGCTGTCCCACTGATAGCATTTACTTCTTTATTTTTCATAACCCAGACATTGTAAAAACTTAATGCCTAATAATTCTTGAGCACTTTTCCTCAATGACACAAAGATGCATGCCGGTATAGATTGCTAAGAACATACAATCTGTGTGAGCAGACTTAATTGTGATTGTGGCAGGGAATGGGTGACATTTTAAAGCTTTTAGCAGGTAACAAAATTTTACTTGAAATTTCTATTTTCTATAATTGGAACATGCAGGTATTATCAAAACAGTGTAAAGCATGCTTGGAAAGACTGCTCAGTGTTTCTCAAATGTCTCTCCAGGGTTTTCTGTGTAATCCTTTGTTTCCTAGAAAATAAGGCATCTTATCATGTCTAAGTATCTCTAGGCACAAGAGCATGTGCAAGTAGTCAGTAGAGGTTACAAATTGACTTTTAGTGGGACATTAAACATTACAACACATAATGGAGGCCAGGGAGATGGCTCAGCAGGTGAAGGTGCTTTAGACAAACCTGAAGGTCTGAGTTCAATTCCCAGACTCCACACAGTAGAAAAAAAAAAAAAAACCTGCTGCCTCAAGTGGTCCTCTGACCTTGATAGGTACACTATGACAGACACTTGTTCACACACATAGATATGCATACATATGTGCATACAAAATCAATAAATAAATGTAAAAATATTGTGGGGTTTTTTTTTGATAGTTTTGATGGAAGAGGAATAGAAAATGGAGGAGGGAGAAGGAGGAGGAAAAGGAAATAGGGAGGAGGGAGAGGAAAGGAAAGGGAAGGAAGAGAGGGGGAGAAGGAGGAGGAGGGAACTTGAGGCAGACATCCCTGCACCATGGTGAGGTAAAGAAAGAACTTAAGAGGTTTATTCTGGAGCACAAAATCCTAAAGTCAGCTTTGTAGCTGTGAGACTTCAGCCAAGATAAGAGACAGAAGTCACTTTTGTGCTCTGAGATCACATTGTCAGCTGCTACCAGATGCTTACTGCAGTGCCCTGGCCTTTGCACTCCTAGTCCTTACATGAAGTACAGACCTTGTATTAGCTTGCAGGCCATTCTACTAGACTCCTCCCAGGGACCTAGCAATGCTATTACCTGTTGCCCCCAGGTGCAGGGAGGTGGAGGGTCTGCTGTCCACCCCGGTTTCTCTCTATCTCTGTCTCTCTGTTTCTCTCTGTGTGTCTCTCTCTGTCTCTCTGTTTTTGTCTGTCTCTGTCTCTGTTTCTTTCTGTCTCTGTCTGTCTCTGTCTCTCTGTCTCTCTCTATCTCTCTCTGTCTCTCTCTCTGTCTCTCTCTGTCTCTCTCTGTCTCTCTCTGTCTCTCCCTGTTCCCACCAGTCTCTCTCTTTCCCTTGTCTGTCCTTCTTTCTGTTCTTCTCTTTCCCTTCTTCTTTGCCCTCATGGCTCTGATCCATTCTGTCTCCCTCTACCCCTTCTCCCTCCCTCTACTTGAAAGAAGGCTTGTTGAAACCAGGTCTGTCACATGGTGTGATTTCTCAGGGTGGGACCATGGCAAGGGCCTGCCAGGTACCACATCCCCCTGCCCCCGCTTGCCACCGTATAATATTTCATATCACCTTGACTGTCTGAATCAGTTTATGCTCTGCCACACTGGGCTCAAGATCATGAAACCACCCACTTACTGTCCAAATTGGAGTAATAGGGCTCAGACTTCCTTACAAATGGAATTATTCATCTTACAGAGATATTCCCTTTATTTAATTTGCACACCATGTACATTAAGAGCTAACCCACAGGTGGCCCTTCTTTCTGAGCTGGTTTTACATGCGTTGATTCACTTAATCTTCCAGCCATCCTCCTGGGAGGTTCCAGCTTTTCTACAGTTAAGGAAATTTAACCATCAAGATGTTAATTTTTTATAAGCTAGTAAATTCTCTAAGTCTGCAAAGTCCATCTTTCAAACCACATACCTCCACCTCTCCCCAGCCCTCCTCCTCTAATCTGAATTCATGCCAGCATGTTCTTTTTTGGTAAACCCTCCTCTCAGACAACCATGTGTGACCACTTTTTTCCTATGGGAGCACAGCGGCCTTGCAAATGTGGGATGGAAACATGCGCACATGCACACAAGCACATACATACACACACACATACATACATACAAACATACATACACACAAACATACACACACATAAACATACACACACATACACACAAATATACACACACACAAACATACATACACACACATACAAACATACACACACATACAAACACACACACACACAAACACACACACACACACACACACGTACAGGGTCTTATCGTGAAGGAATGAATTCACCTCAGGTGTGTCAGGAAGAATAACACCTCCCCAAAGATACCCACATACTACACCCCAGATGCAGTGAGAAAGCTAGGCTTATTCCATGAAAGCTAGGCTTCAAATGGCAGTTAAGGAGACTAGGCCTAAATCTCTTTCTAAGAACTGGGCAATTCCAGGCAAGTTCAGGCCTCAGAAGTTGCTGGGCCATCTGGCCTGAAGCAAGGACAATGGATAAGCAGCAGTTTCCAGACCTCCCCAGCAAGTTCCCAGCCCCCACACTCCAGTAATGGAATGTCCATAAAGATGGACCCAACAGATTAGCATAGTGGCCACCTACCCCAGAATTCCCTAATGTGCTTTATATCTGGCCTGCAAGCTCACTTGGGGGTCTCTGTATTTTGGTAATGGGGAGACCCCAACATGCTGAACTTCTGCAGAATAAAACACTCTTTGCATTTGCATGCTATTTGAGTCTGGGGTGTCACTCTTTGGTGAATCATGGACCCTTACAGTAGCATTGCTCTCAAGACCCAAGGACAGATATGATAGACTGAAGAAGTGGTAGGTACTGGGCCGGGTTCACAAAGCACCTTAAGCTAAAAAAGTAGCCCCAAGTGCTGTGATACATTCCATTTCACAACTCTTAAAACCAAGGAAGGCTCAGAGAAGTCTCGTTCCTCAGCCAAGAGTGCATGGCATGCCAGTGACAAAGCAGGAATCAGAACCCATGCCTTGCTCTTGAGAAAGAGAAATGATCCTTATGACCTTGCCAAAATAGGACTTTACATACATTAGGCAATTTCACATTAGCCACGTTTATTTTCATTATACTTTCCCATCTCGACATCACAGTCAAGCCAACACATGTGAAGTGAACAGAATTTGAAGCCAGCAGAGCCTTTGACATCTGGCAGAACAGATGTTCTGACATCTGGGCCCCATGAGGCATCCATTCCCTTGCAAGACTCTGACCCCATCATGGTGACCAAGGCCAGTGCCAGCAGCCTATACAATCCCTGCTCCCCACCAACAGGTTGATATATAACTGTTGGTATCAGGATCAGCTCCTAACCCAGGAACATCACACCTAGGTGACAGTGATCCCACACACACATCCATCCACCTGTTGCCATGGCAACTGCCACCTTATTCTCAGAATCCACTTGACTCACCTCCCACCTTAACCTGTGGTTACATCACTATCCAAATAAAGGAAGACCCCTCTGACCTTTCTCTCTCTCTTCCCACCCCCTTCTCCTTTGCTGCCACCTTTACCCTTCTTTCCTACAACAAACCTCACATGGAACCATTTGTCCTAGTGTGGTCTGTCCCCAGCCACTCTTCTAACAATAACAATTTCCCATTAGCACAGACTCAATCTAGTCTTTCATCTGCCAGATCAATACTGGGAAGTGGAGCTATGGAGATGGGTGATTCGGGATTGTATGGATTTAATCAGGTAAATCAATTACACTTTACTAGTGCCATTGTACACGGGGCCCATGGAGTTTGGGTAAGTTTCCACCATAAAAGGAAGACTCTGCTGTAAGTGTCGAAGTCATTTTAAATACATGCCGAAATCTTGAAACTTTAAATTCAACAGGATTATTTTTGTTGTTGTTGTTGTTGTTGTTCACATACAGTTACCATAAGCCACAAACATGGCCTGGATCCCAAAGGCACTGCAGCTGCTGACAGAGGTGAGTGAGGTCTGTGGTGACCTTGGGCCTTACTTCTGGGATCTCAGCTCAAAATCCAATTCTTATTCCAAAGAAAACATATCAGAGATTGTCTATTCTGAGTCTGACCTAGGAACAGGTATTCAGATGACCCCCCCCCCCAACATGCTGGCAATCAACATTGCATCTGACATCCTGGCTACCAAATGAAGAGATTTTAAACCGGGTGTGGTGGCACATGCCTTTAATCCCAGCACTTGGGAGGCAGAAGCAGGTGGATTCCTGAGTTCGAGGCCATCCTGGTCTACAGAGTGAGTTCCAGGACAGCCAGGGCTATACAGAGAAACCCTGTCTTGAAAGAGAGAGAGAGAGAAAGAGAGAGAGAGAGAGAGAGAGAGAGAGAGAGAGATTTTAATAAAGATTTAAGCTTAAGGATTAAGAGAATGGCATGAACTTAGGGGAAAAAAGCAAGGCATACCTAGGAGTATGACTGTGGGCTCCTTTAAGGAAGTTAGGTAGGCAGATAAAGGAAGACAGACAGGTGAGGCCTTTCTCCCTTCCTAGTTATGAACCTGCAATTTTCTAGAAATGTCACCAGAAACCCTGCTCACAGGGAAAAGGCATATACTAAGCCTCCTACGCAGCCCGAGTGGCTCCTGGCTTCACTTTAATAGATTAGATTATAATTCTTATCTGCTGTCAGGGAAGGGGGGGAGGGGTCGGAGTAGCCTTTTGAGATGTACCTTAAGAGCCACCAAAACTGGTATGTGTGGCCAAAGATGAGACAAGGGTTGTTAATTGTTCTGGAGTTCTTCTTTGCTGCCAACAGGCTTCAACTGGATTTCTAGGTAAGGCGCTCCAGTATGGTCTTCTATCCCTAAAACTTTACCTGCTTGCCTTAGTTGCTTTTCTTTTTGCTGTGAAGGGACAACATGACCAGGGCAACTATAAGAGAAAGTGTTTGACTAAGGGCTCGCTTACCATTTTAGAAAGTTGGTCCATGACCATCATGGTGGGAAACAGATTGGCATGGTGCTGTAGCTGAGAGCTTTATGCAACAGGCAGAGAGACACAGACAGACAGACAGACAGACAGAGACAGATGGGACCTGTTGCAGGCTTTTGAAAGTGCAAGCCCAAACCCCATAGACACACCTCCTCCAACAAGGCCACACCTCCTAAACTTTCCCAAGCAGCTTATCCACTAGACTCTACGCATGCAGATATAAAGGACCCCTGGGCTCTGATGGGATATTATGATTCAAACCACCACATTTGCATTCTATCCTACCTCACCCATCCCACTGGGAAAGTGACCACATTTCACCACAAGCCTGTGAATGTTCTCTGGATCACCCAAATCCTAAATTACCACTATCATCACAACTGTTATGGTCTGAGCTCAATCTTGCTGGAGCAAAGGTCAACAGAGCCAGGCCTTTGCTAATTGGCCTTGTTTTGATTTTTGATAGGTTATTTCTCCACTAGTGA